>JAPKLW010006298.1:2891-17775 GCA_026898455.1 Plectranthus barbatus | reverse complement strand
CGGTGTGTGCCTCAGCCTGAGTTCTTCCAGATCATCGAGGCCTGTCACTCCTCTCCGAGCGGTGGCCACTTTGCTGCCAACAGGACCGCCTTCAAGGTCCTTTCTAGTGGATTCTACTGGCCAACCATCCATGGAGACTGCAAGGCCTTCGTGGCCAACTGTGACAGGTGTCAGAGGATGGGTAATATTTCTAAGAAGAGTGAGATGCCCCAAACTCCGGTGGTAGAGGTCGAAATTTTTGATGTTTGGGGGATAGACTTTATGGGACCCTTCCCACCTTCGGGGGGGTATACTTACATTCTGTTGGCTGTTGATTATGTTTCTAGGTGGGTGGAAGCCATTCCGACGACCACCAACGACTCCAAAGTTGTGGTGAATTTCCTCCAGAAGAATGTGGTGACAAGATATGGCACTCCGAGAGCTTTGGTGAGTGATGGTGGGTCTCATTTTTGTAATCGTACTATTTCTGCTCTTCTTGCTCGCTATGGTGTCAAACACAGGGTTACTACTCCTTACCATCCACAAGGGAATGGCCTCGCCGAGCTGTCCAACAGGGAGATCAAGGGGATCCTAGAGAAAACTGTCAAGATGAAGAAGGATTGGGCATTCAAGCTCGATGACGCACTTTGGGCTTACCGTACTGCTTTCAAGACGCCGATTGGGATGTCCCCATTCCAGTTGGTCTTTGGTAAGTCATGTCATCTTCCTGTGGAGCTTGAGCACAAGGCATGGAGAGCTGTGAAGGAGCTGAATATGAATTGGAAGGCTGCTGCTGAGAGTCGGGCTGCTTACTTGAATGAGATGGATGAATTCCGTGAGGAAGCCTATGAGAACTCCATGAACTACAAGCTCCGAGCCAAGAGATTCCATGATCAAGGCCTGAAGAGGCGACAATTCTACAAAGGTGATCTGGTGCTCGTTTTCAATTCTCGCCTCCGCTTCATGCCAGGAAAGCTGCAGTCCAAGTGGAATGGACCATATACTGTGGTCAACTTCACCAGCAATGGTGTGGTGGAGTTAGCTGGTCAGGATGGCACCATCTTCCGGGTCAATGGAAACCGAGTCAAGCGCTACTACAGCCCGCATCAGATTGGAGCTGTGGAGGTGCACTATCTGGACCGGCCATGATCTGAGGTATCGTCGAGCTAACGACGTTAAATGAAGCACTTGTTGGGAGGTAACCCATCATTTTATTGCTTTATTTCAGTTTTAGAGTCTATTTTCGAGTCTTAGGTGTTTTAGGAATTATTTCATGCCTTAGAATAATTTCCAGTTTGTAAATAGAGTTTTCAAAATTTAAGCCTCTGTTTCGATCGACAGGTTCTGTTTTTAAAAATGCACGACAGAACCCCCTCCCCCTCATTTCTGTTTTCTCTCCTTCGACACACGCGCACGCCCAACTTCCCTCGCTCGAAAACTCATCTTCCCTCCCCATCCAACACAAGGTAATCCTCTCTCCCCCTCTCATTTCATCTCTTTACTTATTTTTAACTTGATTTAGTGTTGATTTTGAAGTAGAACCCTAGTTTTTGCCCCTCTTTGTGATGTGTTAAAATTGTTGAAATTCTTTCGATTTGTTGCATGTGTCGGGTTACATTGGGTCGTTCTAGGCTGTAGGAGAGTCGATTTGAGTTCCTTGTGGCTTAATTGTTGATTATTGTGGAATTTTGGGGATTTGAGGATTGAGATTGTTCCCCCTTTACTGTTGCACGATTTTGACATCTAATCTTTGCACTTGTGGCTTGAATTGTTTAATGCTTTCCGTTTTGCACTTGGTTTTGATGTTAATTGCATGATTGGGTGGTCAATTTGGAGTGGGCGAGCTATTGGTTGATATATTTTGGTTCCTTAGGCCGTAACATACTACCCTTTACTGTTGCTTGGTTTCTGCCTTTCCCTTGTGTTGGATATGATTGCTGTGACCTTCACTGGTTGTTTTGCACTTGGGTGTGGGTTGAATTGCATGATTGGGTAGTTATTTCGTATGGCTAGGCTCTATTGTGCTGGTTTTTGTGGTTTACTTGCACTAGGTGCAGTTTGGGGGATGTACTCTTTTATGCCACTTCCTGTTATTAATTGATATTCTTCTCTTTTTTGTAAAGAGCTTCACATGGCATCATCCGACGAGGAGTATGTCCCGACTTCCGATGAGGAGATGCACGAGGATCCGACGTCTGAGGCCGAAAATGAAGAGGATCAGGAGCGGGAGATACCGCCTGAGGAGCAACCCGGTTGGGTGCCTGAGTTCGCCTTTGCCGATCACCAGCGGCGCTTCGGGGAAATGCAGCGCTTCACCTTGAAGCCGACTCGGTACCCGGATGATGAGGATCTGATGACGATGGGGCTTGGAAATGATGTTCAGGATCTGTTCGCCCGATGCGGCTGGGGGCATTTCATCGCCCAGAAGTGGCCCACCATTCAGCCACTCTGTCTGGAGTTCTTCGCCTCTCTCCACATCATCGAGCCACCCCGCAGCCAGGGTCCCGTCGAGCCTAACGGGGTCCAGTTCCAGCTTCAGGGACAGCCTCGCCGGCTCAGCAGGACACAGCTGGACCGGATTTTTGGGTGTGAGCCGGGGGGCATGTACCATGAGCCGCCGGAGTTCCAGCTTGGGGAGTTTTGGCCAGCTATTTCTTCTGTCACACATCCGGCCCGCTTCAGCAAGTTCAACATGAAGGCCACCACGATCGATAGTCCAGTGCTCCGATACATACAGAAGATTTTTGGGATCTCAGTGTTCGGCAGAAATGAGCACGGGAAGGCCCGGGGGAGCGAGATGTTTTGCCTTTGGGCCATGCTGAATGGCGTTCACCTCAGTCTGGATGCATTTGTCATGGAGAATTGGAAGCGGCAGATCGGTGCTACCCCAGGGGACTTCTGGTGTGGAGGGTTCGTGACCCCCATAGCCCAGCACTACGGGATTCCGGTTGAAAATTACACCCCGGTGAGGGGTGTACGGACTCTCAAGATTGATCAGCTGGAGCAGTTTCGATTCATCTATCAGTACCGCCGTGAGATCTTCCTGCTGTTCACGAACGGCGACCGTTTCCTCCTGCCCGCCCCCGAGCTTACTCACGTCACGGACTACACTTTCTGCTACAATTGGCTCATGTCCACTCCAGCTCATATGGATCGGACTCGCAGTTCCGATGGCGGGGCTCCCACTTACCGACTGGCCCACCATCCTGGCACACTGCCGGATCAGAGGATTCTCACTCGAGAGGAGGAGGCCGCGAGAATAGCCGAGGAGCGGCGATGGGCAGAGCTGCAGAGAGACGCGCCGCCCCGCACTGATGCCCCTCCATTTCAGGGAGGAGGCGGGGGCGGTGCTTCCACTTTTTATGCCGGTGCAGGGTCTTCTACCTCCGTTCCGGACTGGGGTCCATTTCTCCAGTTCATGCATGAGCAGCGAGCCAACTTCCGCAGTTTCCGCACAGAGCTCCGCGAGGTCCGCGACCATCAGTTGGTGCAGGATACCCTGCTTGCCAATATCCGGAGGCAGCAGGAGGACTACAACACTGCCCACAACACTTCCATTGCCAATCTGACCCGCCAGATGCAGGACCACTTTGCGGCGTTTGATCCGGTTGTGCGCTATGGCCGCCGGAACTTGAGCGGATCGCGTTCACGGAGTCCACCGAGGGAGTGAGGTTCAGATTCCTTTCCTACAAGCTGACTTTCAAACTTATTCTTCCCTTCGTGTTGAATAAGTTTGGGGGGAGGATGACTTGTGGGAATGGAATCCTTTATCATTTACTGTTTTATTTATGATTTGATCTGTTTCTGCTTATTTCCCTGTACTTCAGTTTGTTTCCCTGTATTTCAATTATTTCCCTGTATTTCAGTCATTTCCCTGTATTTTGTTTTCCTTTCAAGTTGTAATTGTCCGATGTACTTTTCATGATGTAATTATTAATTGCTTTTGGAATTATTATTTTGTCCAGGATCCATTAAGTGCAACTTGAGATTATGTACTATTCCTTTCCTATTTGTGAGCTTATTTGATTGATGATTGGTCTGCACTGAGATTGAGACAATTAGGATTGCATGATGAGTAGCCGATGATAGGAGAATACAGCATGATAAGTTGCTCTCTGATGTTGGATTTTGCTTGATTTATCTGGTTTGAATTGGATACTGTTAGGGGAGAACAAAAGAACCAAGTGAGATTTGTGCCTTAAATTTTTCTTTCATGTGTGAACAAGTTTGCAGTGGGATTCTAGAATTTGGCTTATTTCTCTCTCGAGACTGTATTGATGTAGGACTTGGTGAAAATGATCTTAGGCATCTCTTTTCTTAGCCTTATCCCAAACACTAACCCTATAAATGATCACTTGTAGCCACTTTGAGCCTGAAAACTTCTTTGTTTAAATTAGGATGTGATATAGTGAGCTGATTGTGGACTGAATTGAAAAAATTTTGAGAGGATAGTTCGATTTTGAGCCTGTGATTTGTTAAGATATAAATGTGTGTGGATATGAGCTAGCTTGTGAAAGAAAGAGAAAAAGAGAAAAAGAGAGAAAAATGTAGATGTTGACTGAATTTGTCAGAAAAAAAAGGAGAATAAGACAAGTATAGAAAAGAAAAAAGTTGAGAATTTATGTGATGTGGGTAGACAGTTGGGAAGTTGTAAAACCATAAGTGTGTTAGTCACTCAGCCTAAAAACGACCTACCTTCTAGAAAAGCCTCATTACAACCAAATTAAAGACCTTTTTGATTCACCGAGTTGTTTTACTTTCTAAGCAGTGGAGAGATGAGAAATTTGCCAAACTTATGGTTAAGAAAACTGTATTACTTGATGTTGAGTGAAACACATGTTCTAAACACTTGAGTGATGAGTGATTGAAACAATTTTTCCTATCTGTGAGGTTCTTCCCGAAACAGTTGATGATTTGGATTGGATTTTGAATGCATTATGTTTTGGAGGAGAGTGTACTTAGATTGTGATGAATCTTGTGAGGCCTTGCACATCTCTGTTTGCATGAATTTAAGTTTCTTTTGGTGTCTTGATCGAGGACGATCAATAGTTCAAGTTTGGGGGAGTTGATAAGTGCGCTATTTCGTTCACTTATCTTTGGATTTTCTCGTTGTTTTGATAGATTTAAGATGTGTTTACTTTGAATTCTGAGCATCGCATGACTTTTGTACCTAATTTGCTTGTCATGCTGAAAAATACAGGTTTTTAGAGAAAAAAGTGGCTAAGTGTGAAAAAGAGCCGTGTGGTGAAGTCCTCTGTGTCGATCGACAGACATTGTGTCGATCGAAACAGAGGCAGGTGAAGAATCGAGAGTTCAGTGGAGTTCAGAGCGGTCGACAGGATGAAAATCGACCGACTGAGATTCTATCGACCGACAGCGAAGAATCAACATAGCTTTGGAAGGATCGAGTTCGAACTACCCATTTCGATCGACAGGCGTGGTGTCGATCGAAATTCGGGTCGGGAAATTGGAAGTTGCTGTTTTTAATTTATTTCCATATTGGGACAATTTAAACCTAGTATATATTATTCTATTTAGGCGATTTTTGCCATTCATGCTGTTTTTGAGACTTGAACCCTAGAGTTTTTCTTGTTCTTGAGTTGCTTTTGCTTTGTGGTGAGATTGGACTCGAACCTTTGAAGATTGGATGCAATATCAAGGCTTGTTTTCTCTATGAAGTTTTATTACAGGTTTTATCCTTTCATGATTATGTTTAACATGAATATGAGTAGGTAAATCCTTATTCAAATTCTAGGGCTTATGTGATTGTCTTGGATGCATGTTTAGGTGATTAAATCAATCAATATTTTTAATTGGTTTAATAATTCTTGTGCTTTTTCAAATCTGATTATATTGGCCATTTAATTAGGTTTTCATAATTAATTAATTTGAGACTGCAAAGTGAAAATTGATTAATGGATTTAAGAATTTTTAATATGGATTTTAATTATGTCTGAAAAGAGGAATTAGATCCATAGGAATAAATCTGATGTTTTGAGGAGTTGTTAATTTTCCTAGAGACCGAGAGGATATAGGAAATTGATAATCTACTTTATGAATTGCCAAAGCCCGGAATTTGTAATACTTTCCTGATGTTCCACCAAATCTTTATCTTAAATTGATCGATGAAATTCCCTTGCATGCTATCCTTGACATGAACTTGCCCTGGAATCTGAACTTTTCTCAAGAAGTTTTCAAAACCTATTTAATTACTTGCTTTAATTTAATTTTCTTGCAAAATTAGTTTTAAATCTCAAAACCCTTTTAAAATTCTGTTTACTTGGACAACAAACCAAAAACAAATGGTTCAGTACATGAGGTGTTCGCCATTACAATCTCCGTGGGATCGATAATATTAACTTGTCACTACACTATAAAAAATCATTATAAAAAAATAGTGATCAGTAACACCCTCCAAAATAGACTCATGCACAATAATAACTAAAAATAAACAATAAAGCACTTGAAACAAGGGAGAAAAATATAGATAAGTGAGTATAATTATGAGCTTATCATCGGCCACCAAACTAGTTCTGCTAAACCATCTGAATCAAACCGGTCTTGAGTTCAAAGTTATTGGCAGTGATTCCAATAACTAATCCCTCATTCCCGGGCAGTGGTCTGTACTTTTTGGCCATGGCGTTCGGATCCTCATCGTCGGAGTCATCCTTTTGGCGCCTTTCTCTCTCTCTTTCTCTTTCTCTTGTTTCGGCCTCACGCTTGTCTGCTTCCCTCTCTGCCATGAGTTGCTTAATGATGTCCTTCATGTGGTTGACTTCTTGGACTAGAAGCAAGGCACTCCCCTGAGTAATTTGTGTATCTGGCTCCTCCAAGGGTGGCATGTCTGAGAATTCATCTTCGTTTCGGTGTGGTGGTGGATCCATGTTGTTGTTTGAGTCTTGTTTTTCCTTGTTTTTTCTCCTCCGGACTATGGCCTCGATTTCTGAATCAAAATTCTCGAGTGGTTTGCCCCGAGCCCTCGTGTTCATAAACCTGAAAAAAAACAAAAATAAAAACATAAAATCAGCAGCAGTGTAGATCGACAGGAAGGCTGTCGATCGACACAAAAGATGCAGTTGTTGGCGTGCTGTCGATTGAAATAGAGCACAAAACCCAGAAAACACAAGCGAACCGAAATACGGAAATAAAACACCAAAACCCAAAATAAAACCCTAGAACTCGAAATTAAAAACACAAAAATCAACTAGAACGAAAATAAAACAAAAATAAAATAAAATTACAGCCTCAATCCATCAGAACTAAAAATAAACTAATAATTGGATAGATCTGACAATCCTAGGCAACGGCGCAATTTGATAAGCTGTAATAAAATACCGAGCAAATAATATTTTTACACCCGAAGGTGATCGATCCCACAATTAATAAACTCAGCAATGGGGATAAATTAAGATTCTTGTGGATTAAACTCCTTGGTTGGACAATTAAATCCTAGATTACTAAAAAGTGACTATTTCCTCTCAGTCTCAAGAACACAAATTAGACAATCTCGATAATTATCTAATTAATTCTTCATTTTGAGACAGAAAATAATTGTATTTAACTCCTTCTTCCTATTACCAATTTTCACCTCTCGGTCCTTCAATTGATAACTACAAACCTACATTCAAATTCATCTCTCGATCCTTCTTTAAATCTAGATTTGATTAATTAAGCTCAAGGAATTTAACCATGCTATTGAGTTGATTTCATTCAAACATGCATCAGAAAAGAATATCAAAAGCCCTAGAACCTGTTAGGGTTTCTAGCCACAAAACATGACTTGAATAATAGAAAACATAATATAAATTAACTTACAAATAAAATAGGAACCTTGAATGTCTTGGAAAAACTCCAATGTTACAATATTCTCCCAAAAATTTTAGCACCATTTCGTGCATAATGAGTAGGGTATTTATAGAGAAGCTAAAATATCTAATCTAGGTATTGGGCTAAAATATAAAAAATACCCAAAACATGCCAATTTTCCATCTTTGGCATCTGTGTCGATCAATATGCACCATGTCGATCGACACACACGTCAGTTGAAATACGGGATTTTCCTTCGTGTCGATCTCCTCTTCCGTCCTCTGTGTCAATCGACAGGGAGCCTGTCGATCGACATGCTTGCAACTGTTCTTCGTGTCGATCGACATACTTACACTGAAACATTGTTCGTTGAGCCTTACAGTTCACATGAATAATGACACACATTTAACATAACAATGATAATAGTATATAACACAAAAATAATGAAAAAACACATTAAAACTAAAGATATAGACAATAAAAGATTGAAAAATAATTCAAAGAGTCAAAACCAAAATTGAGGCCATCACTCCTCTAGCCCTTGATGATTCTATACATGCAAATAAACACCTCTTTCCGGTCGTGGACCACCGCCAGGAAGATCGGCGTTTGCCCCGGCTCGTTGCGCACTCCAATCAGCTCCCACTCCATCTCACCGATCCACCCGCACATCTTGGCGTTCTTCGCCGCTGCTACTTCTGCGAGTCGCTGGGAGGACAGGCATTGTCCGTCGTCTCCTCGCCTAAGAAGGCTGGAATTGAAATTCACGTCGCGGCAGTAGTGGTGCAACCTCAGACGCAGTCGCAGCCGACCGTGGAAGGGATTTCGTTTCTTCTTTGCAGGAGGGAGGATTTTGAATAATAATTATAGGAGAAAGATATTTAATTGAGCATGAAATATAATAATTATGGGAAAAGATATTTGGTTGGCATGAAATTAGGAAACTGCCTTTAATAACAAATCTATTAGGCAAATTTTTAGATGAGACGGTCTCATCATTTTTATTGTGAGACGAATTTAATGAAATGATGTATTTCTTTATTGCAAATGATGTCTCAACATTTTTATCGTGAAATGAATTTAGTGAAATGATGTGTTTCTTTATTGCAAATGATGTATTTCTGTGTTGCAAATAATGTGATTTTTTAAATTGAAATGATGTATTTAACTTATTGAAATGATGAATTAAGGTCCGTCTCACAATAAAAAAAATAGTGAGACCGTCTCTCGGGAGACCAAATCAATCTATTAATATTTGTCTTCTTTTTTCTTCCTAAAACACCCTTAAAATAATTTAAATAAAAAAATTACATGCCACATAATTATATAAGACGTTGGATCAAATAAATGAAGGCTGGATATATGGTCATTGTTCATTCAGGACATATGGTTCAGAAATGAATGAACAACATATATGGTCATTGTTCATTCATAGATCAACTATAATTTATTTCATCCAAACTGTTCGTGAGCTACTCGAATTTCGACTCGATAAAAGTTTGTTCGAGCTCGTTTAGAGAAGCTCGTTTATTTAACGAACCAAACTTGAGCATCATAGTATTCGACACGTGAGCTCGTGAGCAAGCTCGTTAGCTAAAATTAGTAAAAAATATAAAATAATTTATTAAATAAAAGTAATATTTTCCATGAATTAAGAGTAACAATAATGATAAGTCTTTCTAATAATGAAAAAAGTTAGAATTTGAGCATGAATATGATATTAATTTAGAAATAAATAACTTTTTCTTTCAAAATAATAATAGATATTTTAAATATATTATATTCCAAATTTAGAAAGTTCGTTTAGGCTCGACAAAGTTTGTGAACTTCAAAATGTTCGACAAAAAAGCTCGAAGCTCGACTCGATACTAAATGAGTCAAACTTGAGCACGGCACTACTCGGCTCGACTCAGTTTGATTACACCCCTAATTGTGGATCATTAGCAGCCACCTACAAAGACGAGAATGGGATTTTTTGGACGGGAGACGATGATTACGTGAAGGGCGGTGAATCCTGTTCCGTGCATCCATCGAATTCATCATCATCTCATGTAATGGACACGCTGAGAGTGTTCACCAACAACAAAACCAAGAACTGCTACATCATCAACTCTGTGAAGCAGGGGCGCGTCGTTCTACGCGCCACCTTTTTCTACAGAAACTACGATGGCAAGAACTCCCTTCCCAGTTTTGATCTCCTATTTGATGGATACTACTGGAGTACAATCAATAACTCGGGTCCGTTGCCTACTCGATTCGAAGTGATTTATGTGATGAAGAATGAATCCATCAGCGTGTGCGTTGCTCAGACGATTCAAGGCCTGTTTCCGTACATATCTGCCCTGGAAGTCCGTATTTTGGAGCCGTAGATGTATAGCGCTGCCAAAGATAATATTCAGCTGTATTCCAAGATAAAGGTGGCTTTTGGATCCAACGTAACCATCAGGTTGGTGTTCCCGTTGATTCTATGTTTCTTTTTTATTTTTTTTGTTCACATTCGGGAGTTTCAGGTTTCCGGAAGATCCCTACGACAAATATTGGAGTCTTGATTCATTCCCACCTGATGGAACGATTTTGGTGACGAGCGACGCCCCTCTGAGCATTACGATGGCGTTGACAGACAATATGCCACCACATGTTGTTCTCAAGAATGGCATTACTTCAACATCCCCGAATTCGAGCATAGACCTTTTCATGGCATTCCCTTCGGTTAATTATTCTGTCTACATTAATTGGTATTTTGTTGGAAAAATGGTCTGCAGATGGAAAAGCCAAACAGGCAAGCAAGCGGAAGCAAAACCAACACCTTCCCGATTTACTAGAATCTGACAGGAGCATAAAATTCTAGCCAAAGAAATTTTGAGAAACTGGAATAAAGGAAATAAGAACACACCAATTTAACGTGGAAAACTCTCTTCAAAATGAAGAGATAAAAACCACGAGACCTCACGGTCCACCAAGAAATCCACTATCACAAAAGAAGGAGTACAAGAGTTCTACCCGACTCTAATCTTGATTCTAGTCCTTTACAATTTTACGAAGGCACTAAGATCACAAAAAGAAAAATCTTCCTTTTTCTCCTCTCTTTTCACTCTCTGTTATTCTCTCTGAAATTGCAGAGGATAATCTGCCTAAGTTGTTGAAAAGAAGCTTCCTAAAGAAGCTACAATGAATTACATTGGCAACTACAACAACTTTCTCTTCTCCCAATGTCAGTGGATGCTGAAAGTCAACAGAATTCCAGCATCCCAGCATCGCTAGCTTCCAGCAATCCAACACTCAGCATTAAGCATACCAGCACTCAACATATAGCATAGTCAGCGCCCAGCATTCAGCATACCAGCACTCAGCGCTCAGCATCCAGCAGCCAGCAGCCAGTCTCAGCAGCCAGCAACCAGTCTCCAGCAATCAGCATAGCTAGCATTTAGCATTGCTTCCAGCACGCAACTTCAGCAGACTTGCAACACCAGCTCAGCACCTGCAAGTTTCCAGCAATTGGGCTTCTCATAGAAACACATAGTTGGGAGCCCACCCCAACAAATCTCCCCCCTCCCGACTATGTGGAGGAAATTTCCATCCTAGCAATGGCACAACAAACTTCAAACTTGCATCTTGGTAACACCTTCGTCATCATATCAGCTCCATTATCATCAATATGGACTTTTTCAAGTTCAATCAACTTTTCATCCAACACATCACGTATCCAATGATACCTCACATTTATGTGTTTAAACTTTGAATGAAAAGTAGGATGCTTACCAAGATGAATTGATGAATTGCACTTTGACTATCACAAAGCAGAATATACCTTTCTTGAGAAAAACCAAGTTCATTCAAGAACCTCTTCAAATACAACAACTCCTTGCAAGCTTCAGTGGCTGCAATGAACTCAGCTTCAGTTGTTGATAAAGCAACACATTTCTGCAATCTAGATTGCCAAGAAACAGCTCCCCCTGCTAAAGTAGCCAAGTAACCTGAAGTAGATCTTAAGGTATCAATATCTCCAACCATGTCTGAATCAGTGAAAGCAGTGAGAACTGATTCCCCACCACCAAAACAAATCTTCAAACCTGAAGTACCACGAAGATATCTCAAAATCCACTTAACTGCATTCCAATGCTCTCTCCCCGGAGTAGATAGGAATCTGCTCACTACACAAACTGCATGAGCTATATCAGGTCTTGTACACACCATTGCATACATCAAGCTACCTATGGCAGAAGAATAAGAAATATTCTTCACCTCTTCAAATTCTTCATCAGTAGAGGGACTCTGTTTCACACTCAACTTCATGTGTGCTGCCAATAGAGTACAAACAGATTTAGCCTTCTCCATGTTGAATCTCTCAAGAACCTTCTCAATGTATTTCTCTTGAGAAAGCCACAATTTTCTTGCTTTCCTATCTCTTGAAATATTTATTCCAAGAATCTTCTTTGCTGGCCCCAAGTCTTTCATATCAAAGGACTTGCTTAACTCTTGTTTCAATCTTGAAATCCTAGAAACATTTTGGCCAACAATAAGCATATCATCAACATAAAGTAAGAGAATAATAAAGTCATCAGGTGAGAAACTCTGCATAAACACACAGTGGTCCCAAGTAGATTTCTTGTAGTCCTGTTGAATCATCACATACTCAAACTTCTTGTACCACTGTCTCGGAGCTTGTTTCAAACCATACGAGCTCTTTCTCAACATGCACACATAATTCTCTTTTCCTTAACCCTTCTGGCTGGTCCATATAAATTTCTTCACTCAAGTCACCGTGAAGAAATGCTGTCATCACATCCATTTGTTCAATCTCCAAGTCAAGGCTTGCAGCTAGCCCCAACACTGTTCGGATTGAAGACATTCTCACAACAGGTGAAAAAATCTCATCAAAATCAACTCCTTTTCTTTGACTGAAACCCTTCACAACCAATCTAGCCTTGTATCTAGGCTTGGAAGTATTCTCATCTTGCTTCAGTTTGTAGACCCACTTATTCTTCAAGGCTCTTTTACCCTTAGGTAATGCCACCAACTCAATGCAAAGACTTCATTTCTTCTTCCATTGCATAAAACCACTCCTTCTTGTCTACACTTTCTGCAGCTTCATCAAAAGATTCAGGCTCTTCCCCATCAGTTAGCAACACAAAGTCACTACGGGAATACCTGGTAGATTGTTGTCTATCTCTAGTAGACCTTCTGAGTTGACTTTCTGGTGGATCTTCATCAACACCGCCTGTAGAATTTGGCAAAGGGTCTTCTTGCTGATTATCTGTAACGTTCTCATTCTGCACATTAGTCTGAGTTGAATCATCGTCAACTGCACCAGTGGGCAGCTGTGGTGTAGGACTCGAATCCAGATTTTTGAGTCCACTTAGAGTGGAAGAATCAGACTTCTCTACCCTGTCAATATCAACAATAGTTTGATCTTCATAAAAGACCACATCACGGCTGCGTATGATTTTTCTCTCTACAGGGTCATACAACTTGTAACCAAACTCATCCAGACCATAACCCAAGAAAATGCATTGCCTTGCTTTGGCATCTAACTTGGACCTCTCATCTTTAGGAACATGCACATAAGCTTTGCATCCAAACACCCTCAAGCAGTCATATGAGGTGTTTTTGCCAGTCCAGATATTTTTTGGAACATCACCCTGCAAAGCAACGATAGGAGTCAGATTAATAACATAGGCAGCAGTGTATAGAGTTTCACCCCAAAAATGTTGTGGGAGCTTTGATTCCAACAACATGCATCTGACTCTATCCATCAATGTCCTATTCATTCTCTCAGCTAACCCATTCAGCTGAGGTGTCTTTGGAGGAGTCTTCTGGTGTCTGATCCCATGCAGCCTGCAATACTCCTCAAATGGTCCACGATATTCACCTCCATTAACTGTCCGGATGCATTTCAACTTTCTTCCAGTTTGTCTCTCAACAAGGGCATGAAACTCCTTAAATTTGCCAAACACCTGATCCTTACTCTTCAAGGCATAAACCCAAAGCTTCCTGGAGTGATCATCAATAAAAGTCACGAAATGAGAGGCACCACCAAGGGTTTTTACCTTCAAAGGACCACAAACATCTGAATGCACCAGATCTAGCAAATTAGGTTGTCTGTGAGGAGGATTAGTCTTGAAGGATACTCGATTTTGTTTCCCTTCAAGACAATGTGAACACCTCTCAAAATTGGAACTCTTAGTTCCCTTGAGAACATTTTTCCTCACCAACACATCAAGCCCCTTGGCACTAATGTGACATAGCCTTTTATGCCACAACTCTGGAGAACATTGCTTCTCCACAAGATTGACCGAGCCATCTAAAACCGGAGCTTGCAACAAATACAAGTTTTCTTTCAACTTTGTGTCTTTAGCCAAAATAAGAGAACCTTTGCTGATTTTCCATATTCCACCACTAAAATGGTTTCCATAACCATCATCATCAAGTTTCCCTATGGAAATCAAATTCAGTCGAACATCGGGAGCATGCTTAGTATCTTTAAGTAGCACCGTATAGCCATTGCTCATTTTCAAGCAAATGTCACCAATGCCAATAACCTTAACAAGACCATTGTTGACCATTGTAAGTTATAAACTTAAATTATTATTATTATTATTATTATTATTATTATTATAAATTTTCTCCCAGGAATCTCGTTAACAACCAGTTTAATGGCACCATTCCAGTGTCATTATCATCTAAAAAGGGTCTAAAGTTAAGGTAAGCTCACTTTAGTTTTATACCAGGAAATCACTAAGATGAATGTATAATGGAATGTTTTGAGTTTGAGGTGGATATATGGAGTTTGATTAATTCTAAATATGTTTCATTGGTATGTTGGTGTGTTTGTGAAACAGGGTATCTGGGAATCCAGATTTGTGCAAATCAAAGACGTCGTCGTGCTCGGTTCCGGCTACAGCTCCCAAGGCGAACTCTTCAGTGAGAGAGGAGAAGAAGATTCTAGAAATTCTGTTTGGCACCATTATTCCTTCCATAATATTGTTGACGTATCACACTTAGCCCAGCTCGTTCAGCTCTCGTGATGTATTGCTGCTGGGTTTTTACGTGTACATGGAGTTATTTTATTTCATTTGTGTTTAGCTTGTTTAGCTGCTTT
>JAPKLW010006297.1:0-17776 GCA_026898455.1 Plectranthus barbatus | reverse complement strand
CAACAACACTCAACGGTCAATCCTGTAGCAGACCGGGTGATCCAGAATGGGTTATTTTGGCAGTTTTTCATTTTCAAAGCATCCCGGGCGATCCGATCTCAGACGGGGCGATCCGGGGCTATGCCAACTCATTATAAAAAGGGGGAACTCGCATTTGTGAGGAAGCTTGGAAAATTTGTACATACTTGTGGTGGTTTTCACTCTCAAAAATCACTTCTTACTCACATCCATCCATCAATTGAAGGGGATCTTCATCCAAATCTATCCAATTGATGAAGAACATGAAGAATCAAGTATAGATCAAAGCCAAGAATCCAAATTAGGGAATTTTCGATTTCCAATCTATTTGTAATGGCTAAGTTTTACTTTTCTATTCTATTGAACTTGATCAAAGGTATGTATAGAGAAATCTTTAAGGATGTTGGTAGATTGAAACATTGTATTGAGAGATTGATTCTTGGATTGTTGTTTACCTCCATTCAATTGATTGCACTCACTTGATCCTTTTCCTAAATCACACAGTGTAGGCATTAACCAGCTATGTGTGTGATAGACACCAAAATTGCAGCCAATACGCGGATCTAGGTTTTGTGAAAAGTGTTGATGCATATAGGTTTTGATCCAATCCCTGTGCGGAGATTGCCTATAGGTCGATAACCTACGGTCTATTTGGAGTGGAATTAGATGCTATAATGTAACTGTTTGTGTGTTTAATTTCATCTACTCTTGTCTTGCCAGTACAAAGGGAGATAGGAAGTGTAGGGTAGGTTGATCATCTTTGAATGGATTAAATGATTGTTTGCATCATTCAAGTTAATTTCATAGATTCAATGTGGATATCTTACCAATGTCCTTTGTTATTAGATTGTTGAATTCAATACCTTGTGTTTATTTTACAATTGCAGAGTATGGAAGTGATTGTTGAGAAATTAGGGTGAATGTTGTTAGAATGCATGAGTTGGTTTAAGCTTTCCTAGTTAGATTTACTTTTTGCCTAAGATAAATCAACACTCAACGACTTAATTCATACCTAGATATAATCGCAACTCTTTACTGCCTAGTACTCTAGTAGGCAAAGGAAGAAGGACCTGAATTTGACATATTTTTATTCTTAGTAGCTAGGAGTTTAATTTGATTGAACTTTTAGCGCATCAAGTTTTGGCGCCGTTGCCGGGGAACTTTATTAAGTAGGTTGCTAGATATTAGGGAACTTGAGTTGCTCGTAGTCTAGGTGTTTGATCAAATGTTTGTTAGATTGTTTTCTTTAGTTGTTAATCATTTTTGTTGTGGTTTGAGATTGGAGTTTGTTGAACTCTTGTAGGAGTGCACGACCATGAGAACAAAGGAGCACTCAAGCTTAAAAGAAGGGGAAGCCGAAATGGAGAATCAAAGAGGAGACGCCAAGGAGAGACTTGATAATTTACAAAGACAAATGGAGGAAATGAAGGCCAAAATGCTAGAGAGACAACGGTCAAAAAGGACACTCTGAAGTGTGTATGAAAAGATGTGGGGAGATGATTACCAATGGCCGGGAGACGAAAGAGAGTACCAAACGGTGAAAACCGTAAAAGAGACTTGCAAAGATGATTGGTTGATAAGTCAAATGGATTTAATGCAAGAACAAGTTAGGTTGTTAAGGAGTTCAAGTAGAAAGAGTGAGGAAGTCAAGGAAAGGACTTGTGAATGGAATGATGATATACTTGAGAAGACTCGGATGCAAGAATCAATAATCGCAAATCAATGGAGTGAGGCAAAGCAAGAGGAGAAACCATCGAAAGAAGTGTTTTCTCAAGAAGATGAAGAGGATGGACACACCAAGGTTGAGATGCTAGTCATTGAAAATGAGAACGGTGCTATTAAGAAACCTTCAATTGAGGAGATGCAAAACGTTCCGACCTTGGTACAACTTTATGAAGAGAAAAATGAGGTTGAAATTATGTCGAAAAGACCAAGTGGCAATTTGGTAATCCCTTCCTTCACAATTGATAGACATGGTGAATGATTCATATGATTTGATTGAAAAAGGAGTTGAAAGGATGTCAAAGATAAATCCAAACGAGGAACAAGTCGAGTCTTATGTAATTTGGATTAAGTTGGATGATGCCTTGGAGATCAATTCAAAGAAGGAATTACCACTTTTGACATTCAAGTTTGTCACGATAGTCAATCCTCATTGGAAGGATGAGAGGGGTGCAAGGAAGATCTCCATTGACAAGTTGCTTCCGAGTAAATGCCGAACAAGGGAGAAAGGTATCTTGAAAATCCATAAGATTTTTGACAATGGATGACATGGTAAGGTCGTCGATCTATCGATATTAACCGAAGCGCTTGTTGGGAGGCAACCCAACCAATTTTTCTTTCTTTTGTTTTAATTCTTGCCTAGGTAATTTTCTTAATATTTCTTGTTGGTTTGCAGATTACTTGGTTGACATGTGCTAGGGGGAGAGTTTGGAGCGTGGGGAGTGACGAGCACCGTATACCTATTTTCAAACTTAGTCTCACTTGAATAAGTTTGGGGGGATGTGCCGGTCGCCCATGTTTCGGTTTACTCTTTTCCTCTTTTACCTCCTTCATCTACTTTAGTTTGTTGAATAATTTTCTCCTTTGATGATGGATATAGAAATTGATCTCATTTGATACGATATGATTGATATTTGTACCTTGGATTTGGATGTGGATGAATGATTGATTAATGGCATGTGGAATGTTTGGTGGTGCTAGTGGAACAATGATTGATATATATAGATTTTGGATTGTGGGATGTTTGATGGAAAGATGGTTGGATGATTTGGTTATGGATGGAATTATTGATGAGTTGGCATGAATTTATACTTCCTATCTTGATTGGTTTGTGGATGATGATGAACGGAACGGTTTGACTGGTGGTGCTAGAGGAGTAAAATCCTATGTATCTTGATTATTGGTTTGTGGAATATTGGTGGAAATGAGATTTTAATGGTATGAATTATGCTCAAAGTTTGGTGGTGTTTTTATGTTAAGTAGGTACCATAAGGCATGGGAGAAGCGGTTCGATCGTGGATATCGATGGGTAACGCATTCTATCGTTCTCCTTGCCATTTAGATTCATTTGCATTTAGTTGTTTTAGGATTGTTTGTGTGCTTGTGTGTGTGTGATGAACCTAGATTTGGCTTGAGATTTACTCATGATTTACTAGTAGAGTTTGAAGTTTACCTTAACCAATGATAGGGTGTAATCTTGTTATTGAAGCATGTTTCAGTTTAACTTTTGAATTGTCGAGTTTTGTGTTTGGTTAATGCGTTGGACTTGACAAAAAGCTGTGAGATTTGAGCTTTGATATTGTCATATCTATTTCGTTTGTGAGAGGCAAGATTGAGAGCTAGAAATCTAGAACTTGCATCCATTCTCGATCTATTAGCATGAGTATGTGACTAGAAAATGATATTAGGCCATCGGTTCCTAGCCCTACCTTACACATCGGGAGTATAAGGTGTTTACTTTGATCATTGTGCCTTTCATATCTTTGACCCCCGTGATTGAGCTTTATTGGAGAATATTCTTTGATATTATTAGGACAAAGTTTTGGGGGGGATGCGAGTATGAGGGTGAATACGGTGTTGTGAGCTAGGGATGAGAATTGATTGATTTGATGGTATTGAATTTGATGAGGCATGAAAGGAAAGGCAATGAAAGAAGAAATGTGCAAATCTTAGAAAATGGGGCACCTACAAAAAAATTGTGGAAAAAGAATGGTGCAAGTCTTAAAAAATATATGCACCCACAAGGAAAAAATGAATGATGGTGTCATTGAAATAAAAAAAGAGAGAAAAGAAAAATGAAGAAGGAAAAAGAAAAAGAAAGAAAAGTTTGAGAAAGGAATAAGCTTCAGGTGTTGTGGTTTGATGATAACGTTTTGGGGGGTTCTTGGGAAATTGAGGAGTTTAGCTACTTTGGCCCAAAATCACCTACCTCTTAGTTAACCACGTTATAACCAAAGCAAAGACCTTCTTGATTCTTGAAGCTAGCTCATTGTAGTATAGTGGTGAGAATAGATGCAAGCCTATGGAAATCGAATTCGATATCTTGTGTTTGTGTGAATTGTCCCTATACACGTGAGGGAGTGTGTTTCATTGTTGCTATCCAAATTTGATAAGTGGTTTGACTCCGTAATATTAACCATGTCAAAAAGTTAGGTGATAATAACGCTTGACTAGGGCATGCTAAGATAATCGAGATGAGCTATGAGGTATTGCACGAGGTAGAATGATGACTTTATTTTGTTTTGATTGAGGACAATCAAAAGTTCAAGTTTGGGGGATTATGATATGTGCGTAAAATAACCTATATTTCGATGTTTGTGCATGCATGTTTGCGTTCATTTTACTCCCATATCATATGCTTATTGCTTGTTTTTGTTGTGTTTTCGTGTTTTGTGTGATTTGGAGTGTGCAGGATAATTTAGGAGCATAATTCATTATTTTGGGCTAAGTTTTGGTGGAAAATCGACCGATCCGAGTTGCAAGGGTTGTGAAGATTGACTGGGATGAGCAGAGGAGCACCAGGAAGAATTTCAGAGAAGGATTTTGGCCGATCTGGGGAAGTTCAGAGCAGGATCGACCGATCTTGCACCAGATCGACCGATCTGGTCTGTTCAGAGGAGAATTTCTGTCGATCCTGCAGCAGACCGAATGATCCGGAACGGGCTATTTTGGCGGTTTCTCCTTTTCAAAAAATCCCGGGCGATCCGATCTCAGACGGGGCAATCCGGAGCTCTGCAAACTCATTATAAAAAGGGGAAAACTCGCATTTGTGAGGAAGGTTGGACACTTTGTACATACTTGTGGCAGTTTTCACTCTAAAAAATCACTTCCTACTCACTTCCATCCATCAATTGAAGGGGATCATCATCCAAATCTATCCAATTGATGAAGAACATGAAGAATCAAGTATAGATCAAGGCCAAGGACCCGAATTGGGGATATGAAATTTCCAATCTATATGTAATGGCTAAGTTTTACTTTTATATTCTATTGAACTTGATCAAAGGTCTGTATAGATAAATCCTTGAGGACGTTGGTAGATTGAAACATTGTATAGAGAGATTGATGCTTGGATTGTTGTTTACCTCCATTCAATTGATTGCACTCAAACTTATTTCCGGTGCATATTACGTACTCTATTCACGGGACCAACACTTCATGGTCTTGCGCAATAGAGTAGCCTCATAAAAAATAACATTGCAAGTTATTTTCATAACTTTGGTAGTCTTATTGAATACTCTATAACCCTTGTGAGAATGATGTCCATATCCAATGAACACCTCTTTATCAACTTTGGGAGATAAAGCATTCAACTTTGACTTCCCATTGTTGTGAATATAATATGGAGAACCAAAACCAAAGAGATGAGCTATAGAAGGCTTACGACCATAGTATACTTTGTATAGGGTCCTATGAAGACGATCGTTGATGCCGCTTCGATTTTTTGTGTAGCAAACCGTCATCAATGCTTCACCCCAAAACTTTTCTCCCAAGCTGGTCTCTGCCAGTATGGTTCGGACTTCTTCCTTCAGCATCCGGTTTCTTCTCTCTATGAGCCCATTCTCCTGCGGTGTTCTAGGAGTAGATCTCTCATGTCTGATGCTAGCTTCCGTGCAAAAGTTCATTAGGGGGCCGTTGCAGAACTCTATCCCATTGTCGATTCTGTGATTCTGAACTCGCATGATCAGCTCGAGAAGGAGAATCTTCACTTGATCATTCCTCTTGAGAAGTTTGATCCAAGTATACCTCGAGTAGTTGTCCATGACTACCAATGAGAACCGCTTTCCTCCAATCGTCGGTGGAGTTACTAGACTAAAAGGATCCATATGGAATAACTCTAGCACTCGGTTAGTGTTGGGGCTGACTCACTTGTTCTTGAACGATGCTTTGGTTTGCTTGCCTTGTTGGCAAGATCTACACACTCCTTCTTTCTTAAAAGCTCCTCAGGGTAGTCTTTCTACCAGTTCGTGCTTGGCTAAGTAATTAATTGTCTTGATGTTCACGTGGCTCAGTCTCTTGTGCCACGATCACTGTGAAATCTACAGATTAATTTAGCAACAGTGGCAAATAAATTTATAACTCAAGTCGAACCCAAGGGAATTGTGTGGGGAAATTACCTATGTACTAATGATAATCCTAGGAAATTACCAAGTCAGTCGATGCATCCTCCCACGTTGGTCGATATGGACTCCACGTCGATCGATATTGAGACCTTCACTTTTCGTCACTTTTCCAGACTTGGCCATTTTTTGTCCTTTACGACCCTTCTGCGCAGTCTTACGGTTTTGGCCATAACTTTTGCTTCCGAACTACGATTGATCCGATTCCCTTTTCATTGGAATGCTAATTCAAAGATAATCTATTTACATGCTCCATTAGCTCAAATTCCATGTGTCTCTTTGAACTTCAATTTCTTTCGGTACGGATTTTAAGTGAATTTGGCCTCAAACCTGCATAAATACACCAATACAAGCATAATACCTCATAACTTAGACTCATGCATAAAATATATAAATAAAATTGATAAAACTAAATAAAACACTAAGAAATAATGTAGATAAGTAAGTCAAATTACGAGCTTATCAACCCCCCAAAACTCGAACGTTAGATTGTCCTCAATCAATAGACAATAAAGAAACCAAAAGATCATGTAGTTAAAGTGCAATGCCTCACAAGATTCATTGCAGTCAAGAATAAAAAATACACTACACACAAGCAACTTGAAAGAGATAGAAAATCCATCAACCGTGGAAGAACTCACAGAAAGTCTATCGCTCAACTCTCAAGTGTTTAAGGTTTAGATGAAGCACTCCACAACATGTATGAAGAAATTTCTACCATTGGCTTGCAAATTTTCTAATATCTCCACTTCTAGAATGTGCACGAAAATCTAGAATCAAAAAGGAATTTCAATAGGTTGTAACGTAGGTTTTTTCTTATAAGGTAGGGAAATATGGTCAATTGACTAAAATCCATCAAGCTAGCCAACTCAACAAACTATACCCACTCTCTATCATTATCCACCTCATCTTTTCATATACATCAATAAACTCATCGATTTTTTTCTAGCTCATTTGAATCTCTTATGCTCTTTTGATAATTTTGTATTCTTTTCTTTTCAGAGAGCTTATGCGATTTCTAATTATTTCTTGAGATTTTCTAGCACACACCCTTGAATCAACTACTAATTTATCATATCTTATCTCCAATTCACCTATCTACCCCCATATAAACCACAACTTCAGACACGAGCGAAACCAGTATTATTCTTAAGCTCATAGACAAGGAAAGAATCATGAATGCTCAACGTGGCTAACTAGGGAAAATTTAATTGTGAAGGGACAATGTTTAGGATATTGGGTTAACAAAGACGACCTAATATAATCTCCTAAACTTGTGCAAACTATGCAGTCTCAACACAGAAAATAGGCAAGTTCTAGAGAAATCAAAACATACATGTAAATCTCACATCAAACGAAACAAGGCTCAAAATCTCACACAAGGGTTTAAAATCTTCCACAATTAACTTCAAATCAACTCAATCAGCATGCAAGTGTAAGTTTCAAATCAATCCTATCATGTGGTATTCCATATTCATAGGCATTTAACCACATTCACAATCAATTCAAACTCAACCATCAATCGATTCTATCACACATTCTCATCAAGGTTGCATCAAAATTCAAATTTTCTCCCCCAAAACAGCATAAAATGAAAATTCTAGGAAGAAATTTATATGCAGAAAGCATAATAAATAAAAGATAGATTGTTCTATCTCTTGTCCACATCCCCCCAAACTTATTTCCAACTCAAAGAGTGGAATAAGTTTGAAAATCAGACAAAAGAGGGAATAATACTTGGTAGTTGATCTCAGACATCAACTTTTTTATCCCCTGGAGCTTTCAAACTTGCATGGTGTGAAATTGTGGCTGCTCGCACTTCGCGTCAACCGACACAGGTTCGCGTCGGTTGATGTGGAGCCTTCTTATCGACCCACTTCTCGGGTTAAAGTGCTTCACGTCAGCCTCTCAGTGTCGACCGATGTCAGGCTGCGATGGTCAATACCGAGACTTCACTCCATCATTTCATTTTTTTAGCAAACTGCAAAAACAACTGTTAACGAAAATTCGAAAATAACTAAATAAAAAGTTGGGTTACCTCCCAACAAGTGCTTTATTTAACGTCGTATCTCGACGATACCTCAAATTAGTACCAAGAAGGTTGGGTCCAGACTCGCCGACCTTTGGCATCCACCATGTAAACCTTGCATCAACTCAGCATGGGTGGGAAATCAAAATAAATACTATAACTTCTTGGTCTGACAATTATAGCCTAGTTTTCTATTATGTGAATGTATATGTTTGGTCGGCCTCAATAACACAATAGTAATCAACCTTTTCGAATCAACAGATTTAATCCCTACAACTGATTATCTTCCCTTAAGACAGAAAATTAATTATATTCAAATTCCTTTTCCTATTATTAATCTTTCCCTCATGGTCTTTGATTAACAACTATAAACCTAGAATTAATTTTATCTCTCAATCTTTAATCAATTCTAGATTCTAAAAATTAAATCAAGAATTTAAAACCATGCAAATTGAGTTGATTAATCTAAACAGCATTCATGATTAATCATTCATTGCCCTAGAACCCGTTAGGGTTTCTAATCACTCATCGCAAATAGAAATCTAAAGAAAAACATATTTAATTGCATTAAAGAAAGAAACTTACAAGAAAAAAAGGGTTTTGTGTTCTTCAAACTCCCAAAACTCTAAAACTTCAATACGGAATGAAAATATAATTTAACAAGTAGAAAATAATATTTATAGAGGTGGATGTGTATCTTATCAAATCTAGGGCTAAAAATAAGATATATCTCGAATTAAGTCGAATTTTCCTTTACAGATTTCCGCGTTGGTCGATATGGAACTGCGTCGATCGACGTGGGTTCCACGTCGGTCGATATGGACACCAAGTCGGTTGATGCATCCTTCCACATCGATCGATATGGACTCCACATCTATTGATATCGAGACCTCCACTTTTTATCACTTTTCCAGACTTAGCCATTTTTTGCCCTTTACAACCCTTCTGCGCAGTCTCACAGTTTTTGCCTTAACTTTTGCTCCCGAACTCCGATTGACCCGATTCCAGTTGAATTGGAAATTAAATTCAAAGATCTTTTTATTTATATGCTCCATTAGCTCAAATTCCATGTGTGGAATACTTCTTGATGTTTTCTTTGAACATTAATTGCTTTCAGTACGGATTTTAAGTGAATTTGGCCTCAAACCTGCATAAATACACCATTACGAGCATAATACCTCATAACTTTGACTCATGAATAAAATATATAAATAAAATCGATAAAACTAAATTAAACACTAGGAAATAATACAATCAGTAGATTATAGGGTGTTAGCAATCTTGGTTAGCTCTTGCTGGGATATGTTGCACGCTAGCATTGTACTGTGTTTGGTTCGAATTAGATCAGTTTGATCTCCTCGTATTACATCTGCTAGATGATCTCTTAGCAACCACTTTGGTCTTTGTAGCTTAGTAATTGGAATGACTTGATTGCTAGGCTCTCCAATTTGGCTTCCTGAGACAGGCTGATCAACAAGTTTTTAGTTTTGACAGTTTTCAATAATACTTGTTGAGTTGTTATCTGCTGGAAGATTGTTTGTTGGATTTCCATCTACTGGATTTGTATTTGCTGGAGCGATGACAAGTCTTTGATCAGCAGTCTGCTCTGGAGTATTCTCAGCAAATTCTTCTTCAGCATTCCTTTCGCCATTTTGGGGATTCTCAACAACATCTTTACTTTGCTGAATGGTCTCTTCTACTCGAGTTCCCCCTTTACTTATGCTTTCTCTAGGAGGATTTTTAAGGCCTCAGCAATACCAGTTGCATCACGGGCTCTCTCGGCTGTTTGCTGACTAGCCGAGGTCTCCAGCAGAGATGTGTTATCACTCATAAACCTAGTCAGAACAATTAGTTCAACATCAGAAATATTCGAGCTCGATTGACCATTGACATCCTTGGTCTCCTGAATCACATCTCCTTGCTCTTTTATGGTCCTGCGCACTAACGTGGCTTCATAAAAAATAACATTGCATGTTATTTCCACAAGATTGGTGGTCTTGTTAGCACTCTGTAACCCTTGTGAGAAGAATGCCCATATCCAAAGAACACCCATTCGTCAGCTTTGGGAGAGAAAGTACTTAACTTTGACTTTCCATTATTATGGATATAACATAGTGAACCGAAAGCACGAAGATGAGCTAAGGAGGGCTTACGACCATGATGGATTTTGTAGGGAGTCTTGGGGAACCTAGCATTCAGTCTACTTCGATCTGAAGGATCCCTTGGTTTTCTTCCCTTGCTGGAAAGCTTTGCACACGCCTTCCTTTTTGAAGGTTTCATTGGGCAATCCTTTGACAATGTTGTTCCTGGCTATGTAGTTGATAGTCTTGAAGTTCAAGTGCATCAGCCTTTTGTGCCATAGCCAGTTGGTTTCATTCTTGTTGAATGCGATGAAGCATGTGACTTGCTATCCAATGTGCCAATCGACCACGTAAAGTCCTCCTTTTCTGACTCATCGAAGCTTTACTTCTCCGGTGGTCTTGTCAGAAATCTCGCATCCTATATCAATGAAAGAAACAATGTACTTGTTTTCACTTAGGTGGCTGATGCTCAGTAGGTTGTGCTTCAGATTGTTGATGAGGGCCACGTTAATAATACACATTCCATTTTGCTCTATGCACCCTCCTCCAATCACTCTCCATTTTGAGTTATTACCGAAGGAAACTGAAGGTCCTCTGACTTTCTGAAGATTTGTGAAGATTTATTCATCTTCGGTAATATGTCCTGAGCAGCCACTATCCAAGATCCATTATTTTAGTTTCTTCAAAGTTCTTCTTGCTGGACCATGTTCCTGCAAAATAAAGGGTTGATTCTTAGGTACCCGTTAAACAACGGGTTCTGCTGGATAAGTTCTCTAGATTAATCGCTTAGGAATCCTGACTCTTGTGATCTTGACAGTCTTCGTGTCATCACGCTTCACTACATTTCCCTTCCTCTTGAAGTAATGCACTGAATTGGCATGAGAAGGTGTAGTTTTATGCTTAGTAGCCTTCATAATCTTTTGAAAATGAGTTGGATTAGACTCAGACCTGAAGTAAGTGTTCCTCTAACTTGGAATGTTTGCTAGCTTCCTTGCAATGTCAGCAGATTGCTTAGCCTTGCTGGGTTGTGAACAAACCTTCCAAGCAGATGGAAAAGTCTGCTGGGTTATATTCACTGATTTTGTTGACTTCCTCTCAACATGTACCTTTTTCAACCTTTGTTGATCGGTCAGCAAGGGATCTTTAACTTGCCATCATTTCTGCTAAACTACCTTTGAAGGTTTAGCATTGACCACTTTAACTCCAGCATTCTGCTGAACATTCCCAGTTGCTGGAACAAAAATTGTCTTCTTTGATTGCTGGGTGTCAGCATTGCTCGAATCACTTTCTTCATAACCAATTCCAGCAAAATCATTTGAACTTCTTTGAGCATGTAAAATCTCATCAAGGTCTCTCGTGCTTTTTGAAAATCTACATTGACAAGGTATTTGCACGGAGTTTTTGCTCTTTAAAACGTCATTCTCCTTTTCTATATTTTAAATTTTTTTTAATAAGGATGGAGAATTTAACTAAGTTTTAAAAGTTCCTCGTCTACTTACCTAGATTTTTTAATCTCATCGGTCAAAATAGAAAGCTGAGATTTCAGTGAGGAATTTTCATTTTCTAATGCATCCTTTAAAGCATGAAATTTAAAAAATTCTTTTAAAAGAAGATCGATGGTTACATCTCCTGAGTCAGAGTAATTTGACTCAACAGTGTCATGCAAGTTTGCTGAACTAGAAGTAACAGACATAGTAGGATTTACTACCTGATTGTTTGTGACTGCTAGAGCTGATTCTGCCACATGTTCTTCGTCAGCATGTTCATCATCATTTATTCTAGCCAATAACACCATCAGAACATTTTCCTCATCTTCTTTTGAGGAGAAACTACCATCATCGTAGTCTGGAATATCTGGAATTTTTGTTTTGGTTAGCAAAGCTTTTGTAGCCGCCTTTGATGCACACCTTTCGAAGATCATTTTCAACCTCTCCTTTTCTTCCTTGTCAAAATGAGGACAGTCAAATTTGAGATGATCAGGGGAGTTGCATTCAAAGCACGTTCTCAGCGTCTTCTTTGCAGTCTGGGTCTCTGTTGACTGAGTTGGCTAAGATTCTTCCGTCTTGGCTTTGGCCTTCAGCAGTGACTTCAGCAGTCTTTTCATTTGTTCCTCCAGCTCGTTGATGGAACACTCAACCTCTTTAGATTGAGACCCACTTGTAAAGGTGGTCTCCTTTGCTGGGCTTGACTGAGCTGGGTGATCTGAGTGGAATTGCTTCTTGGTCTTCTACTTTTGGACATCTCTCTTTACGAAGTATGCAGCGTTCTCGATGTTATTCTCAACAGATGTTACAATCCTCACAACTTCGTTCTTGTTTGTCTGCATGGTGTCCCATTTATGTGTCTGAAGCTGAGCGAATAATTCATCCGTAGTCATACTTGAAAGGTCCTTTTCTTTGAGGTTTGTGCCTTGACAAACCAATCATCTTTGGGCATTTTCGAGAGCACTTTTGTGTTCATGTCAGCAAGTTCATATTTCCTTCCCAACTCTTTTAACTCATAGATGATTGAGTTAAACCTAGCTTCCATTTGCTTTATTGTCTCTCTAGGAAGCATCTGGAACGATTCGTATTTGTCCACATATTGTTGAAGCTTGTTTCGCTTCATCTGATCTATTTCTTGAAATAAGGTGCTAAGAAAGTCCCAAAGTTGTTTGGCTTTGTTATGTTCTAGGGCTTCGATCAACAAAGGCTCAGGTAGGGAATTCAGGATCAATTCCATAGCCATGGAGTCTAGTTGTGAATGTATCTGATCTTCATTGGTTCACTCAGCGTACGTCTTGTAAACCATTTTTGGTCCATTAGTATCATCACCAAGTCGAGCATTCACCTTCTGGATTTTGATAGGTCCTTCCTCGATCACGTACACCATTTCTGGATGAATATTCTTCAGGGTGATCAGCGACCTCGTTTTCCAGAAGTTGTAGATTTCTGGAGTACTTCATCAACTTTACGTTGTTCACCATTTCTCTTATTCCCGAGCTTAACACAGAATACAAGAAAAATGCAAGGAAAATGGATCTGGTCCTAAGCGACTCAGAAGCAGCTAGTCTGTAAATACCAACCGCTCTGATACCACTTTTTGGTCCCCGATCAGAGTATCTATTTTATAGCGGAATGTTAAATGTTCTTGCAGTTAACTTGCTGAGGTCTCAACTCAGCAAGTCTTTATGAAATATGTGATTAGGCTCGTGAGATATTTAATGTTTATTACAGATTATACACCAACACTTGAGTTTTGTGTTTTAAATCAACAGATAAGCAATAAAATAGTGTATAGTAAATAACACAAAGGTTATAGTGGTTTGAACAAAATGTTCTACGTCCACTCTTTAGTCTGCTGACTGGAAATTCACTAAGATTGATTATACAAAGCAAGACTTGATCTCTAACTACAAACAACTCCTCTGTCTGGTCACATCGCACCTTCAAGACTCATTGGATATCAACCTCCTCGACAAACACTTAGAGTGAGGACACAATTCCCTTCTCCTTGGTCGCCGGATTAGGAATTTTATAGTTCTTCTTGGAACTTCACTCTTTGCAGCTAGATGCCCGTAACAGCCAACCTTGCAGATTAAGATGACTGCTAAGTTCTTTCGTAGACAGACCTTAGAAGTGAGCTTCTTTGGTCTCGTGATGAACACATGAGCTTTAACAAAGCCTCAATTGATGTAAGATCAAGTTTTTAATCTGGCAGAGAATATGCGTGTGTTTGCGCGTAGACTGTTGAATTTCTGAATTGGCCAAACTTTATATCTCTCTGCAAATTCTTCTATTTATAGGCGAGGATTCAAACACAACTGTTTGAATCTTTTTGTCCGTTAGACAGTGTTTGACCATCCGCTAATATTCTTTCTTTTTCGAGAGACTCTTCGGATCTCTTCTTTGTTTGATTGGTTCTTTCCTCATTTAGCCGATTTTATCAGAACAGATCTTTGAGTTTAATTCAGGAAATCCCCTTTTAGTCGCTTGATAAATCAGCTTCTTGATTCAAGAGATTCCTTAACTTCTGGAATTGAAGATCGTCTGATTTCACGGCTTCAAATGATTGCTGATTGTTATCGGATGTTCTGTTGAGTTCGTAATTTATTTGCTGAGATCTGAGCAGTCTTGTTGAGATCCAGCAATCTATTTGCTATCTTCCTTCAGCAGGTTGGTTGCCCGCTGAGTGCCTTCAGCATTCTTCGTAGGTTCGCTAGCCTTCCAATACTTCATTGTTTGTTAGCTACCTTAGTAATATTTGTGTTTGCTAAATCCTTCAACAATCTTTTCGTACTCTGCTTGAGTCTTCTAGCAATCTTCTCGAACTTTGCTGAATCATTTAGCAAATTTCAGCAATGATTTCCAACTCTGTTACAACTCGAATATAATCATCCTATACATGGCTTTTACAATTTCGACACAATTCTAAGTTGCTGGAGACTAGACATGCTAGCTTTGATGCACCAAAACCATTACAAATAACTTTAAGACCAAAGGGGTACAATATTCCCAACAGACTACATAGGCACTCTCGCTCAGTTTGCTTATGCTTAGGAGGTTGTGCTTCAAGTCGGTGACGAGGGATACATTGATGATTCAGACTCCATTTTGCTCGATGCATCCCCTTCCTATACTCTGCCCCTTGAGTTATCAGCAAACAAGACCGGTGGTCCTCTGACCATGTTGAGATCTGTAAAGAGGTCCTTCTTCCTAGTCATATAAGCTGAGCATCCACTGTCCAAGATCCACTCGCTCTTCTCTTGAAGGTGACTCGTACGTACATGTTCCTTCAAATCACAAGTTTAAGCTTTAGTCCCCGAGTATCTACGGGTCCTACAGGATTAGCTCTTTGGATTATCCCCTTGGGAATCTAATTTTTTTGTGATTTTGACAGTAGTTGTGTTAGGAATTATGTTGTAATTCTCCCTTAGATCAATATTGTAAAAGGTTTTGTTGAATCAGAGCCTTAGTAGCTTGGTCAATCATTTTTGAAGTCTAGCATAGTCTAGCAACTCACATGTAATGTCTTGTTTAGAAAAAACATCGAGTTGTAATAGATTAGAATGCTAGAAGTATTCTCAGCAGATGGTAGCTGCTAGAGAAGACAACAGACAAGGATGACTGCTAAGAAAGAAAGTAGTCATATGCTAAGAAGAGTGATTGCTAAGGTGCTAGCAATCATATGCTGAAAAGAAGAGACTGCTAGGAGCATTCGCTTAGCAGACGACAAATATGAAGATAGCGGAATGCTGAAGAAGTTAACATTCACTACTACAGTAAGAAGCTTGCAGAATGCTGAAGGATTCAACATTCGCTACTACGGAAGAGATTTCTAGAAGATATAACAATCAAGAACCAAGACTCAAGTGCTGAGTAAGCAACTGCTATGGAGTCAGCAGATTGGCTACGAAGACAGATTGCTAGAAGTACTTAGCGATCAAAAGAGCCAAATGACTTAGCATAAGGTTTCCAGCATTGTCCGATAGAATGCTAAGCAAAGAAACCTAGAAACGACTTGCTAAAGACGCCCGTTCTGATAGAAGGTACAACAAAGGACAAAAGCCTTACCCGAAGTAGGTAAAAATGCACTGTACCACGCCAGAAAGGAAGAAAAAGCAAGTAACTCTTTTGGACGAAGAAGACCGTTGTCTAACGGGTATGGAGATTCAAAGTTTGAATCTCCAGGTATAAAAGACAAGTCCAAACAGAGAGATGACTACTGCTTTCACTACCTTTACAAACACTTAAGCGAATCTTTTGACAAAGCGAAACAAAGTGAGAAAGTAGTCAGTTGGAGCTCATTAAAGAGACAAGAAGATTCTCTAAGCTCCCAACCGTAGTGTCCCTTACATTGAATATCTGACGCTACATTGAAGAGATTCCTTGACTTAGTTCAAGAATCCAATCATTGGGATACCTTCCATCCTAGGAAGCATCCAACAGTCACATCTCTGAAAAGAGATTGACTATCACGGGCTGTTGCCGAAAAACCCCAGAAAAGTTCGGGAAGGAACTCTAAAGCTTCCATTGAAGTAAATGCAAGTTTTACGAAGGTGTGCCCTTGACTTAGCTGCAGCTGCCGACCGAAGAGATCGAAGTAACGGAGGATAGCTTTGTAGTGGCCGGGTTGAAAGCTCACCGCCTGCTACAAGTGTTCGGCGATTCCTTGTTCTTCAAATATCTTTTTAGTGAATTCTCAGCGATACGGCTGAGGAGTGGACGTAGATCTTGTAGATCGAACCACTATAAATCTTGTGTTCTTATTTACTATTTTGTTGTTTTTTTTCATCGATTTAAAACCTAGCAACCTTAAGTTGCTAGAGTATACCTCTGAAACAATCCTAAGAACAACCTCGAGCTAAAACTTTTGATAAAGAACTAAGTGTGCAAGATAAACTTATTCCGCTGCATTTGCTAAGTAGCCTTCGGGTACTTATCACGACTCTGATTTGGGACCAACAAGTTGGCTTCTTGCTATCATCAGAAGTAACCTTTTCCGTTCCTTCTAAAATAATGCATGTAGTCCACCATGGTTAGCCTTGGAGGTGTGCTTCCTTTGAGGACCTCGGAAACTGACTTCCAGATAAGTGTAGTAACCTGGTGGCTTTTTATTGAAGTTGTGTCCACCATGGCTAGCATTCACAACCCATGAAACGAAAGTGTGTTTGGGTTCGGGCCTCAAGTAGGTATTCCCCCTACTTAGTATATTCCACTTCACAAGTTTGAAGGGATTCGTGAACTGAATCACGAAGTCCGTTTGCCAAGGATCATTAATTGGAATATCAAAAATAAATTGCTAAGCCTATGAACAATCCTAGCATGCTCCTATATTATTATGCATAAGAAGGTTTATGCGGAATACCTGAATCGATGGACTCTGAAGAACGCGTGCGCGGAGATGCCCTTTGATCTTTTCCACGCACAAAGATTTAATTTCCTAACAGGGAAATAAATCTATGAAATAATAAAATTATTTTCAAAAATAAAGAGGAGAGAGAGAAGAAGAAAAATCCTCCTGATTTGATCTTCTGATCTGTATCCCAACTCGATCTGAAAATCCGGTGAAGATTCTCTATCAGATCCCTTGCCCGGTTGAGAAGCAGAATTTCCTCCTCGTTCTCAGATCTTAGTCGATCACCACAGCTCCCAAAACCTGGTTTGCTGTGTGCAACTTATGATCTTGTGGTGTATTGAGATCTGAGGAACTGAGGCCTATTTATAGAAAATTACTGGACTCCTATTGGGCTTGAGTTTCATGGGCCAGACCAGGGACCAAAATGCAAATAGCAAAGAAGGCCTATCTATTAATTAATTCCCATATTCAACCCAGAATATAATTAATTAATTAATATTGATTCATTCCACCAGAGAATCAATACTGTCCTACCTATTTGCTACCACGTTTTGAGGTACGGGTTGCATGGGCACGGTATATCCCCACATTTAAGGTTACAGACATTCGTTAATTAATTTAAGCTCTGACAAGCTATTTAAATAATTAACATCTTATATTCCTGAATCAATCCACTCAAACCTTTTCAC
>JAPKLW010006296.1:0-17777 GCA_026898455.1 Plectranthus barbatus | reverse complement strand
GCGGTGGTCAAATCCTAAGTAGTAAAGAACTTTTGGATAGGTTTCAATACAAAAAGATTGATAGTACTCACGGTTTATTGTACCTTAGGGTGGCCAATATATTAGTATATTGGTTTTTTGGACTAGGGTATACTGAAAAAAGAAAAATAGAAAAGTGGATGTACATTTTAAGTGAGGCTCTTGATAGTTGGAACCGCTTTCCATGGGGTACATATGCATACAAAGCACTGCTCTATTACAAAACGCATATACCCACTACTCGGATTCAACTTGAGAAAAAAGTCCTTCATCTTCCAGGTCCCTTTTGGGTACTACAGGTATGAAATTGTCACCATCTTTTATCTTCATCTTTGTGATAAATGTTTGTTGAAAATAGTTTAATTTTTTTATATGTTGTTAGGTTTGGGCCTATGAGGTCATTCCTGAGTTGGGGCAGGCATGTGCCCGGTTAGTTAAAGTCAATGCTGAGCCACGTATGCTGAAGTGGCGGTTCAGAAGATCCAGTGTAAAAAACTGGATAGCCTTCTTCTCCCAACCGGTAATAAAATGAAATTTCAGTGTTTTATTTGTTTTGAACGGAAAACTGATTATATTATCTAATATATTTTTAAATTTTGCAGCTCATTGTGTTAACCGCCCTGCCTCCTTCGCCCTCTGAGATGGGTACCCAATATTGGCGATCTGCACAAGGAAATGACAAGATGGGTGTGAGTTATGTGGCTCCGATATCTACACATGCCCTTTTACAAGTTGAAGGGTCAATGATAGAAGATTTCGAAGAGAGTAGCCCTCATCTAGAGATACCAGTACACACTGGGTTTGTTGAAGATTGGAACACCGGTGGTGCAATGGTAGAAGTGGAGATCAATGATTTGACGCACGAGATTGAGGAGGAGGAGGAGGCTGCCACTGAGCAAGCAAATGTGCAGACTGAGGAGCCCATTTTGCATGATGAGCATCCCGATATGGAGACTGGGCATGATTCGGAGCCACCATCACCGGTGCAGAGAAAGAAGAGACGACAGAAACGGCAAAGGATACCTAGTTCTTCTTCATCTTCGGGCGGGGAAGAACGTAGGCAAGCGAGGGATCAGAAGATGTTTGGGAGAATCAAACAGTTTGTGCTCGATGACGTGAAACAGTGGGTTTTGAATGAAGTTGTTCCCACTTTCAAGGAGTACATTAAAGAAGTGGTTACATCTTCGTGCCAGCGATCAGATGCTTCGTCCTCTCAACCCCGGTTATCCAGTATTTTGCAACAGCGACAGCCACAGCCACGTTCTGACGCACCACAGGTATATTTTATATACTTTAGCCGTATTTTGCGATTTAATTTACTAATCTTAATTGCAATGCAGACATCTGGAGGTGATGTTGATGATGACGATGAGATGGAGCCCATTGTCCAGTATTTTGGACCTCTTTCTGTGAACAAGGTGATCAGGCAATCTTACGAAGCATTCCGGCAAGGTCCATCAGATAAGGCCCGCATCTCTCAAACAAGTGGCATGCGGCTGACGAATGCCTTTTTTGCACAACTGGAGGATGCATACACATTCTTAACCGTGCCGCAGATAGAGATGTTTGTTCACGCCCTCTGGTGAGAATTTATTTATTTAAATTTGTTGTTGTATTTATTTAATTAAATAGAACGCTTTATCTAACATGTTTTTACATGCCCGCAGTGTCAAACTGATTTCAGATAACAAGTTTGTCTTATCTGCTTGTAATCCCGATGAAGTTCGCATTCTCACCCCGAAATTCCAGGTTAGAACTTATTTATTTATTTTATTAATTCTTCATGTTATTTACATGTTTCGTTTTTTATATGAAATATAGATTTTATTCAACAAGTCTTATCCGGTAAATTTGGCACCTCGAGCAAAGCCACCGGGTGTTTCGGCAGAATTGCTAGAATTCATCGAAGGAAAGGATAGTCCATGTTCTCGGCCGTGGTACAGTGCGTCTGTGGTAAGTATTTGTTTAATTAATAATTTGAAGGAACAAGGTGAAGGAACAAATACAACGTCTCCTTCACTAGCTCGGTGTTTTCTATCAAAATGTGTATCAAATTGTGTAATATTTTAGAAAATTATTAATAAAATTGTGAGTTTGTTTGTAATTTATTGCTTCAAATTTTGTAGCAAATTGTTTTATTATTTACGTAAATTCAATTGGGAGTGTGCTTGAATTTACGATGTTAAACATTTATAATCTTATACAAAACAAAATAATACGAATAGATGGATGTTGCCATGTTGGTCTTCATTAAGTCAATATCATTGGGATGGAACTCGCCCAAATGGGATGGAACTTAACAAATTTCGTATGGAATTCGCCAATTTTGGATGGAACTTCTCAATTTCGAATGTAACTCGCCGATTTTGGATGGAACTCGCCAAAAATTGGGATGGAACTCGCAGATTGCGGATGGAACTCGCTATTTAATTAAACAAATGGAAATCTGTTAAATTGGATGGAACTCGCCGATTGCGGATGGAACTCGCCGATTGTGGATGGAACTCGGCCAAATGATATGGAACTGGCTCAAATTTAATTCACATGCATGCAAACACATGCAATTCGACTTTATTGCGGAGTTGGAATAAATATCACATGTATTTCTGAATTTAATAGTACAAAGCTGCTTGACTATTACTATTGAAAGTCTGCTTTTTATCCTGCCAAAATTCAATTCGACTTTATTCAATTGAATAAAGCCAACATTTGCGGGGTTGGAAGAAATTTCACATGTATTTCTGAATTTAATAGTACAAAGATGCAGGAATATTACTATTACAATTATTCAAACTTACTATTCATGACTGAAAACATTTTGTCGCAAGTGAAACACTCATTCAATTTGAAACACTCTCTCATGCTGTGTAATACTCATTCTCAGAAAACTCTCTCAAAAATCAAACACAATCAAACACGCTTTCTCAAAAAATATGGCAAATTTTCGTTCAATCATTTTGCATTACAATGGTCAATGGGACAATGCATACAACTACATCGGCGGAGAAGAACGAGTTATCATGATATCCACTGATGATATCACGATAGAAGGTCTCCAAAGAAATGTTCAATACATCCTAGATGCTCATGCCATGGTGGGCTTTTACACCCTTTATTATCTAACTGAAACAAGAAGTGGGAGGACGGTTCCTTCAGTGTTGGCTACGGATACACACCTTCAACGGCTTTGTAACATGTTTTGGGAGCCGAAGCTTTATTTAGTAATGAACATGCAAACAAATGAAGCTGCTGGAAGCTCTCGTCGACAACCATCTCCGTACAGGCCATACATGGCTTCATTGAGCCCACAGCCGCACAACCCTTATAGTCCAACACCAGAAGAACTACATCGTTTTTCTACAACCATGATGTTTGGAGAAGGAAGCAGTGGAAGTCGAAGTTCTCCCGTCCCCGATTTAAACTACACTGCACCTGAAAAAGATATTGATGATGATGGCAACCATGATGGTGGTGATGATGGTGATGATCATGAAGACGGTGCCAACACACAAAATCCGAATGTAGTTGTCCATTCAGATGATGACGATGAAGCTGAATTCGATACGGAATCATCTGAGGGTGATGAACGCCACAATTACAATGCTTCGTTATTCAATTGCACAATTGAAGATTTCACAGCTTGGGTCCGAGAACAAGGTGGTATAGGTGCCATTGTATCAAGCCTGGTCCCGACTCAGCCTTTACCAGCTGAAACAGTTGATGTCCTAAGTCAACAAATGAACAACTGGTTATTGCCGATAATTCCAGTAGATACATCTGACGTACCTATATCACGAGATGTTCAAGCAGTATTGGACGAGGAATTGCAAAAAGGATCATTGTTTTGGTCTAAAGAAGACTTGTATGTGGCTGTCGGACTTTGGCACATGGAGCATCAAGTTGAGTTTAAAGTGTCACGATCTACCAAAACTCGGGTGGAATATAGTTGCAGCCGCAGTGATAACTGTTCGTTCATGATTCGAGCCGCTAATTCAGATGGATGTTGGATTGTATACAAATTCAGCTCGAATCATACTTGTGTTACAAGTATGGACAACATCCGAAGCAGAACTATACGCTCGAAGGCTATCTCTGCATATTTTGCACGGAGAATGCGCAGACAAGGATCGATCATGAAACCGCGAGATATAATGGCGGAGCTGCAACATAATTTCGGAATTAAGGTGAGCTACAGCAATGCACTACGAGCTCGAAATGGAGCCATAGCTATGATATATGGTGGCTTAGAGGATTCTTTCAACTTGCTGCCGAAATATTTTTATGTTCTCGAACAGCACAATCCCGGCACCATTAGCGATCTTAATATCGGCGAAGATGGACGACTACGACAGTTTTTTGTTTGTTTGGGTGTGTCGCGTGCAGCATTCTCAACTTTATTACGGCAAGTGATTGTCGTTGATGCCACACACCTCAAGGGCAGAAATAAAGGTGTGCTATTGGTTGCTGTAACCAAAGACGGCAACGAGCAGATATTTCCTCTGGCAATTGGATTTGCACCGATCGAGAATGATGAGAGCTGGACTTGGTTTATGTCCCGGATCCGGATGGCTTTCAATTCTGATGAGCATTTGCTGATTGTTTCAGATCAACACATCAGCATAGCAAACGCAGTAAGTACGGTTTATCCAGAGGCAACACACGCTTTGTGTTGTTACCATATCCAGAGCAAGTTGACAACCTTCACTGCTCCAATTGTGAGGTTATACCATAAGGCAGCCTATGCTTACCGTCCTATAATCTATCAGAAGGCAATTCACCAGATTGCACAATATTGTCCGGCAACTTACGAGAAACTCATGATGCTCGGACCGGCAAAGTGGGCAAGGTCAAAATGCCCAGTTCGCCGATATAGCTTCATGACATCGAATGCAGCCGAAGTATTCAACTCCCGACTGTTAGATGCTAGACGTCTGCCGATCTGTTCCGTTGTCGAGCTATATAGGCACATTGTAGAAAAATGGTTTGACGAAAGGCGTGCTAAGGCGTTTGCAAGAACAGAAGAGTTGACTGAGGAATGCGTGGCCAAAATGACTCCAATGGTGGAGCTCTCACACAAATACTCTGTTGTGGCTATTAGTGATGATCAATTTAAAGTCAGCCTCAAAGATACAACGTGGATGGTTGATCTCCAAGACAACTTGTGCGACTGTCGTGAATTTCAGCTGGATCTTATTCCATGCTCGCATGCTATTGCTGCAATTCGGTTAGTAAATATATAAATACATCATTCTTTAATTATAATGTTCACTACTTAATCGTTGTTGTTGACACAGCTTCAAGGGTACGAGTGTATATGACTACGTTTGGTCATACTACAAGACATCGAATTGGCAAGAAATATATGGAGGGGTCATACACCCACTGCCTCCCAAAGATGAGTGGATTGTATCACCAGAAGCACAAGCTTGTGTTGTTTTGCCGCCGATTGTGAATCGGCAAGCCGGTCGACCCAGAAATAGTCGTCGTCCTTCAGGAGCAGAGGCAGGACAAACATCAACTTCTAGACGACGAGCTCCAAAGAAATGCAGTATATGTGGATCTACAAGTCACACGAAACGTGGCTGTCCAGAAAGAGTACCGCTTAATTAATTTGTTTGGTTATTAGGAATTAAATTGCCTCATGTATTGTAATATGTCCGATTTACTTGTCTTAAATTTGAGGACATGAAATTCCGTTCAAAGTGCTTGTGATTCCCATTATTTATATTTTATGTGCTTAGCTTTTCAATTTTAAATAAGAACAAATTTTACATGATTTACATTATTTGAGAATCGCAACATGTAGCCTAAACCCTAAATTTCAAACAGATCGCACACGAAAATGTATTTAAAATGGACTTCCAACCGATTTTTGTTCAATTCCATCTCATTTAAGCGAGTTCCATCTGATTTAATCCGAATTCCATACGAATTACATACGAATTCCATATGAATTTCCAGACGAATTCCATACGGAATTTCACAGCCGAATTCCAGCTATAATGGCCGACTTCCATCCGAATTTAATTAATTCCAGCCCAATTCGAACCGAGTTCCATCCTATTTTCAAAGGCGAAGTCCGACGCACTATGTTTATTAATATTTTAGTGAAACCCTAAATGGATAATAATAAAATAAACAAACAGTTGTAATTTTCGCACAAAACGATAAAAATGATTGGATGATTGAGACATTGTTGACAGAGAAAGTACACTTTTGCTATTTTGTGGAGTTTTTCATAAGGGTTGCTATTAGGTGAATGTGTTTTATAACTTTTGCTATTTAAAATTATTCCCTCAATTTTATATCTCTTGAAATATCACTTTTCTCTGGAATCGTTTTGTACAACAAATAAATTAAATGGCCGCAAGACTGTGTAGACGAGGACGACTGAAATTAAATAGGAGAGTAAACAGAGTCAACAAACAAAATTTTGGATGAATAGAGTCAGCGTCATCATTAATCCCCTCGAAAAACAAACTTTTTAGGATAAAATTGTTATACCTATAAAATGGGGGAATTGGGAAAAATAGCAAATTTTAATTTAGATAATGCCTATTCTTGTTTTCAACAATTTAAGATTTTCTCAAAACTTATTTAGTTTGGTCATCTCTCTGACCGCTAAAATAAAATTAAAATAAAATTAAAAAAAAAACTTGAATAAAATATTGAGATCTTCAATATGCAGGAAGATGAGATATTAGATAGGGAAAAACCATCAATTAATATAATATTGATGTTTATGCTTCTCTATATCATGTTTATAGTTATGCTTCTAGATATCATATCTATATCATCCTTTGCCTTGAAAAATTAAGATGATATTCGTTCAACAATAACCTTTATGACAATTTATGATTGATATGTGATACATAAATATACTTATGCTTTTGTATTTTGAACTATTTTAAAATGATTAGTTCAATTATAGATATTGTGATGATAGAGGACAATTGTTTGCGTAGTAGTTAAATAACATATATTTTAATTAGTTTTGTATTTCATGGTGATTAGTTAGAGGTATAGACATTTTTATTTGTCAGCATGGATTATTGTTTACGATTAGAAGACACTAAAAGGATAATGTTTACATTCCAGACTAGAAAACTGAAAATATAAAATCAACCAATGTAAGAACAAATCGACACTAAGTTGATGCTAAAATAATAATAATAATATTTCTCCTGAATATACTATGCTATAGAGAGGACTTATTCTAATAAAATGAATAATTTGTTGACAATCATATATATGTTATGACAGAGAAATTACTTCTTAAGAAAACTGCTAGCCCTCTAGCAATTAAATACATATTTAATTCTTATTTAACGCTTTTAATTTGTGCATAATTTTTGTAGTTCAAATGTCATACATCAATAAAAGAGAATTTGTTGAGCTCGCCCTTGATGGCAACAACTATTTAACATGGGCCTTAGATGTTGAGATTCACCTTGCTTCATGTGATTTGAGTGAGACTATAATCCAAGTTTCTGCAAGTAGCACTGCTCAGAAGGCAAAAGCTCTAATTTTTCTCCATCACCATCTAAACAAAAATCTCAAAAATGAATATATGACTGAGAAAGACCCCGTTGTCTTATGGCAATCCCTGAAGGATCGCTTTGATCAACAACGATCAATATTCATACCTTAAGCACAATATGATTGGTTGAAACATATCAAAGGATGCAGAAAGACAAAAAGGGCAAAAATGTTCAAGTGGAATCACATCATGCAAGTTTGCCTGAAGCAAACATGTCCCTTAACACAGATGATGATGATCTATTGGGTTTGGAGCTTGCTAATTATGGAGATTGTTGAGGTTCGATTTCACGAGAAAAGGAGCCCTTAGAACTTCATATAGGCAAATAATAACGGCAGATTAAAGGAAATAAATGGGGAAAAGCAATGAAATAAAGAACGTTCCTTTTAGATAAACGAGAGACGTAATACGCAATGATTTCGACAGAGTTTTGGCTTGTTCTTGTTCTCAGAGAATTATCCTAAAAAATGAGCCTCCAGCCCGACAGGATAGGGGCTGGCAGGCAGCAGCTAACCCTAGGCGCCGAGCAGCAACGGTTCGCCGTGAATGTCGGAGCAGCTGCGGGTTTTTTGGAGGTGGTTAGGGTTCCAACGCTCGGGTGCCGCCAGCAAGTTAGGGTTTCTCTTCCTGGAGCGCCTCTATGTCGACCAGCTCAGCTCCTCGATGGCGAGGCGCTTTGGTCCTCGATGGCGAGGCCTTGACTTAGACAGATTCAGCATCTCGTTGGCTTTGGTGAGCCGATCTTCCGGGTTGGACTTGTTTGCATGGGCCGACTTATCCATTGGGCCTAGGCTCGTGGGCCTGGCCCCAACAATAGCCCCTTTTGGTTGCAGGGTCTGTTCGGGGCAGGCCGTGGAAGCAAAACCTCGAGTCGGGACTCGATACAGAGTGCGGAAATTCGAGGTGTCCAAGAGACTATCCTCGGGCCCGGGAGATACTTCCGGAGAGAGTAACTCCGCTTGGGAGTAGCCGGGATACTACTCCTGGTCGATACGAAGGTTCGGAGGGAACGCAAGCGTGCGACCGTGCAGGGATACCGGGGTATTGTCCTGCGGGCTAAGGCGTGAGTCCGGGGGTCACGCGAGTTAGAACTATTCCGGGGAATGTTCTCTTGCACGGAACGGGGCTCTCGTGCGCGCACTCTGTTCTGGCTCCGTAGAGCGCTAGCGGGGTGAGTTATAGCGGATCGTAGGACGCCTGGTGAGCTCCTGTGAGGAGGACTCACGTTCCCGTAAAGGGCATCGATCGCGTTATAGTTCTCCCCGCTGGGGAGCGATGCCGCTCAGGGCTCCTCTGGATGGGTCGATGAAGAGGAGGTAAGCACCTCGAGGTCGAGGCTCGGGGTGCCTCGTTATTGAGGCTCTTATTTTGACTTTGCCGCCTTCAGAGTGGCGTGTTTGTAATTTCGATCAACTTCGGGGTTAGTTCTGGAACGTGAACGGTTTTTCTTTCTATTTCGTATATATATGCGATTTTCTACCCACTTCGTCACTTTCACGCCCACGAACTTCCCTTCTGCTCTCTCAACTGCTACTATTCCAGCGACGGCAAGTGCTCGTGTTCTGGCGATTATTCCGGCGGCCGAAATTTCGACAGTTGTGTCCTCTGCGTGTTTTCCTGCGACGGCTTCAGCGTTCACCCCTGCTCATCTACCCTCTGCGATTAATCAGGTAAATCGATCTTGACCCCCCCGCACATCTTGAATTGATTGTACTCTCCAATTCCTCTCCATTGGATTTGTATGCATTTTAGCTTGGGGTTTATGCGAAGGTTTTATGATTTTTTCCGGTTACTATTTGTTGCGGAATCATTGTAACTGCTTCATGCGTACTCGTTAGTTTGCCTTTAATCCTTCGTTCAGATTGACCGATTTTGATGGGTAATGGTTTGGTTCATTTTCTGGGTCGTATGCGTGTGTTGTGGGAGGTATCGGACTCTCGGGCATGTAGTTAGTCTTGGCGCTGGTTTGATGAAGTTAGCCTTGAGTGCGTTTCTGGGGGTTGATTGGTGTGCTTTGATGAGACTGTGTGATCATGCATATGTATTTTTCTCTGATTTGCCTGAAATTGTTGGTCGTTGATTGCATGGATGGGTCGGTTGCATTTGGTTTGGCGTTGGATTTTGCTTACGAGGTCTTTTTCCCTCTCATTTCTTGCGTGCGTATTCTCCGATTGCATTTTTTCTATTTTCTTCGCTTGTGGGGGACCTTTTTCCTTGCCAATTTCCTTTTTTCTTTGGATTTTGCATAGCTACAGTCTCTATGGCGAGTTCTCCGGTTGAGATTTGGGAAGAGCCATCCTCTTCGTTGGGTACCCAGGAGTCCGTGGTTGGAGGGTTTCCTCACCACGAGGTGGTCTCGTCGGGCTCTGAGGGGGAGCGGGTCGGTACTGAGTGATAGCGCGTTTCGCAACGCGCTAAAGCTGCAAGTGTGACCACTGCAGAGGGCAAGTAATAATTTATCGAATCTCAAGGACTGCAGGTTCGAAATATAATCAAGCACTAAAACATAGATATCGTACTACTATCTAGGTAAATCATAAAGTGGTTTTGATTTGTTGTGAATATAAAAACACTTGGCAATAGAAATTAATAAATGACAATTTAAAATGGTTTTAAGAAACTTATGAGAAGATAGGATTCCAGGGTAATCCACTTTGAACGATAATCAAACAACTTTTCATGTAATTCAATCCCAAATTTAATTCCCAAGGATGTGAGTTAATCGCAAATACGTTATCAGGCGATCCTCTCGGACTCTAAACCATAACATGGAAATAAAAGATCAAAAGATTCCTCTCGGACATACAGAAGACTTTTATTCTTAATAAAACCTTAGATTTTCAAAAACCCTTCAAAGCTCAATTTCCTCTCGGACAATTGCCCTTTGAATCTAATTTATTGGCGTCTTAATTAATAACTTAGTCCTCTCAGATCAAAAACTATTAATTCAAATCACAATCAATGGCCAGTATCTCATAATTCATGAAAGTATCAATAAATCAAAACATCAATGGAAAAGGAACATTAAAGCACATAAATTGTTGAATGAATAAAATACAAAGCTTCAAACCCTAGAATCCATGAGTGAACTTAGCCAATCATGCTAAGTTCTAGAAAAATAAAGAGATGGAGAGTCACAAGAACAGAAAACATAGAAATCAAAAACCGTGGTCTTCAATCTTCAATGCCTGTCGTGCTCTTCAAGTTCCCCTGTTTTCGCCCTCAATTCTATACTCTCCAGTTGAAAAAGTGATAAAAGGAACCTTATTTTCGTTCAGGGAAGTCCTATTTATAGTTGAGGCCTTTCAAATCTCCAAAAGATATGGTTTTGGGCTTCAGATTTGCCAGAATTTGTCAAAACGGGATACAGACGGCGGTTGGTTTTGCCCGATCGGCGACCGCCGGTTATGCACCGGGGTCGCCGGTTGTGTACCGTGAGAAAATACTAGAAATCTGCATACCCGGCGACCCGTCTACATAGACGGCGGTCGCCGGATGTGTCATCCGGGTCGCCGTTTGTGTGCCGTGAGGAATATATTCCAAATACATGCCCGGCGACCCATCTACATAGCCGGCGGTCGCCGGTTGCGTCATTTGGGTCGCCGTTTACGCCTCGAACGTGATTTTGGCGCACTCTTTCATATTTTCTGACCCTTTCTTCTTCTCGATACAAGCTAGCATCGATTGGCCTCCTGGACACTTGGTCAATTCTTGTAAACAACCCGATTGTACGTGAAATCTGCATAAACAACCACAAACCAGACCAAACGTAATACTTTCTAAAAGAATATACATAATGCATGAAAATACCACGGAATAGTCCAATCTAAAGTCAAAAGTGAGCAGATCTACATCAGTAAAATGCACAAAACGAGTGTTTATCACTGAGCAGGCTATCCATGACCTCGATCCCGAGGAGATATTGGAGGAAGAGGGAACTGCGGAGGCTAGTGAGGGATGTAGTGACTCGTTTGTGCCTCTGCAGGTCGACAGGTCCTTCGTCAAGAAGGATCAAATTAATCCAGATGATCCGGTTCGAACCGCTGTTTCTGTCGCCACCGAGGGGTCGGTGTCGAGGAGTACGGTCGGTGTGGCGTGCCATAAGATGGCTTACACGTTGCCATGGCCCGATGAGAGGTGTTGTCGACCGTATCGCATCGATGAGGTGGCTTTTTTCCTTGCGGTATTTAAGTATGGGGTAGGGTGGCCCCTACACGCCTGGTTTCGAGCCGTCCTTCTTTCTTACGGGTTGGCTCCTTTCCAATTCGCACCGATCAGCTGGTGCCATATGCTAGGGACTCTGCTCCTATTTTTCGAAGCCGGGCTAGGGTACCCGACCCTCCGCGAGTGGCATTACCTGTATAGGTTGGCCAAGTACGAAGCGGGTTATTATTATTTATCGAAGAGGGATTTGCTTGCCGAAGCGATGATCACTGGTTGTAAGCAAAATACTCCAGGTTGGAAGAATCAGTGGGTATGGGTGGCAATGAACCATTCTGACCCGGAGTGCCTACCCGAAGGGGGTGTACCTACAAGTGCGATTTTCTGAAGTATGCTCCTCGACATATAGGTGGTTCGGTTACTAACTGGCTCCCTTTCTTTTTATGCAGGGTATCGGCAGACAGTTCTTACTGAAGAGGAGGAGGCACGCATCGACATTGCTTTCTCGAGGACTGATCGACGGTTCGCATCCGTTAAGGGGAAAAGGAGCATCGGTGCCGAGCACTGGGTAAACGAGCGAGGTTAGAAGGAGATAATCCCCGCAGACATGGCGAACCTCAACCCGAAAGATCCGCTGATGGTGATGAAGGCGCAGAAGCGCCAGCGGGAAGTTTCATCGTCGACCCCTACTGCCGAGGGCCCCTCGTCCAAAAAGGTCACCGTCGAGACTTCGCATGTGTCTCCGGTGGCGCGTGCCGACGAACCAGTGGTAATCGAGCGGGCTGGTAAGGTGGCTGCCTCGGCGTTGACTCCTGCAACTACTCCTCCTGTTCAGTCGCCGAGGGCTGCAATGCCTCCTCCTAAGACCGTTAGGGATGAGAGGAGGAGGAAGAAGGCTCGGGACGTGAGCGTCGAGTCTCGAGCCCGATCGGGGTCAACCGGGCAAGCGAAAGGGTTGGATCTGGTCCTCGTCGGTTCAGGTTCGACGAGTATCGCTTCTTCCACGGCTGCGTACGCACTCCATGTGAAGAAGGTGCTCGACAGGGAGCTCCGAGCCAAGGATTACGATAGTGAGTACGCCCGCGAGAACTTCACCATGGCGAAGGACCTCCAGGAGGTATAGGTCTTCGTGCTTCTGGGAGATTCTGAACTTGATTTTGCACTTGCCTAACTTAGTCCTTGCTGACTCTTTGCAGACTACTCGGAGGTTTGCTGTCTGTTCTGAGCAACTCATCAAGTCGTTGGACTTGGCCAGCGAGGGGTTAGGTCGGTCCCGAAAAGGAGTTGCAGACTGAGAGGGACAAGCGGGCCGACTTGGCCAACAAACTTGCTTCGGTTTCAGAAGAGTTGAAGGACTCGAAGCTCGAGGGCCAGAAATTGAAGGAGAAATTTGACGATCTTCGGAAGGACAGGCAGGAGCTGGCTCGTCGGTGTAAGGGCCTTGAGGAAGAATTAAGGGCCTCGGCTGCGAGGTTTGAGACCGAGAACCAGAAGATCGAGGCAGAGCTCAAGTCCTACAAGGGGCGGTTCCATAAGGTCCAAGAGGACAGACTTAAAGAGCAAAAGGCGCACGAAGCGGAGGTGGAGGCGTTGAAGAGAGGGCAAGGGGTCGATTATCAGGAGGTTGTGGCGAACCTGGACTTCAAATCGACTTTCGACCTGTTGGTGGATATGGTCAAGGGGTCCATCTGCGCCGTCGTTGGTCGAAGGTGTCCGGAGTTCGACCTGGATATGATTATGTGCCCTCCTACGCCTCTGGCTTCCCCACCCCTCGTCGTCGAGTGGCAGGACCTCGATACCGAGATGCTCGATGCTGGAAAAGATTCGAACTGCCTCGAGCCCATTCCTGAGGTGGAAAGGAGTGCTGAGGAGAAGGAGGCTGATAGCTTTATCAATGAAGACGGAGGTGTGGAAGGCCAGAAGAAAGCTGAAGAGGATGCTGCCGCCGGAGAGTAGCTGTTTTTTGATTCAATTTGTAATCTAGACTTGTAGTTCCTTTTGATGTACATTTACACTGCTGTTTGTTCTGTTACTTCCAATTTGAATATCTACTGTGTTCGAGTATCCTTTGCATCGAATCACTTTTGTCAACATTCGCGTATGCCCTCGTTTATCGAATTGTGGCTTCTCTGTTTGAGCAGTCGGCTTGACTTAGAGGAGCCTAGGGGGTCGGTGCCGAACAGCTTAGCTCGTCGACATCAAGCCCTTTACTTAGCTGCGAAATGAGCGATATGAGGTCAGGGCATCGCCCCTCCGACGCTCAAGTTAGTAAAGATGTTGTGAATAGTAATAAGAAGGAAACGAAAAGAAAAGGTAGGATAAGAATATGCGTATCTGTATACTAATGATAGTATTTTTTCAAATGCTTGATGTTCCAACTATTTTGTAATCCTTTCCCTTCTGGCGTCTCGAGCTGGTAAGCCCCGTGCCCTACTACTCTCGTCACCTTGTAGGGGCCTTCCCAGTTGGGGGCTAGCTTTCCTGCTGATAAGCTCATATTTATACTCACTTATCTATATTTTTCTCCATTGTTTCAAGTGTTTTATGTTATGTTTTTACTTATTTTTGTGCATGAGTCTACTTTAGAGGGTGTTATGCCTTTGATGGGTGAATTTTGCAGGTTTTAGGCCAAAATCATTGGAAATCCGTACCGAAAGCAGATGATGTTCAATGGAATAGTCACGACTTCTTCCACAGATGTAATCTGAGCTAATGGAGCACATGGATGGAAAGATCTTTGAATTAGCTTTCCAACGCAACTGGAATCGGGTCAATCGGAGTTCGGGAGAGGAAGTTATGGCCAAAACCGTAAGACTGCGCAGACAGATGCATCCGTGTCGAGAGACAGGATTTCTGTCGACCGACAGGATTCCTATCGATCGAAATTCCTTCTGTCGGTCGACACAGAAGCCCGGAAAAGCTATTTTGGGCCTGTTTTGGCAGTTTTTGCTATTTTGACACAATACTCAAATTAGGTCTTTTTCCCCCTCTATAAATATGAACTCTTAGGCACGAAATTACATCTTCTTTTCTCTGTTATTGCTGAATACATTGGAGTTTTTCAAGATATTGAAGGTTCCTATTTTATTTGTAAGTTCATTAATAATATGTTTCTTTATTTTCTAGTCATGATTTGTGGCTAGAACCCTAAACAGGTTCTAGGGTTATGATTTCTTTTCTGATGCATGTCTAATTGATATCAACTCATATAGCATGGATTAATTCTCTGATTTAATTTAATAATCTAGATTAAAAGAAGGACCGAGAGGTGAATTGAGATCTAGGTTTATAGTTAATAATTGATGGATCGAGAGATGAAAATTATTAACAGGAAGAGAGAATTAATTGTGTTTGTTTTCTGTCTCAAAAGGAAGAAACTTGCATAGGAATTAATTAGATAATTATTGAGATTAATTAATTTGGTGTTCTTGAGACCGAGAGGAGATAGTCACTAATTAATAATCTAGGATTTAATTGCCTGACCAAGGAATTTAATCCACAAAAATCTATGTTTTCCCCATTGCTGAGTTGATTGATATTTACATGTTGATGATTAGATTATCTGCCCTAGGATCTGTGCTCTCTTTAATTGTTTTAAAACCCCTTTATTTTCTGCAATTGTTATCTTTAATTTCCAAAACAAAACCCCAGTTTTCCAATTTCCTCAAACATCTATGTTCTAAAAACTATGACTAGTACTTTAGGTTTTTCATTGCACATTCCATGTGGGATCGACCACCTTAGGGTGTAATTAACGACCTTAACGATTCTCCCTTCTTGATGCGTATGCTGTTTAGCGCATCTGGATGTTTGGCTATACATCGGTAGTTGGAGTATTGCTTACTGAATGCCATGTGGAGCTCCGAAAAGTTCTAGAAGGAGCTCCTCGGTAAGTTGACGAACCATTGAAGTGCTGGTCCGGTTAGACTCGCCCCGAAGCTTTTGCACATGCAGGCTTCGCGCAACTCGCCTGGGATCGAGGTGGTCAGCATCTTCTGCTTATAGAGGGCTATGTGGTCCTCCGGATTGGTCGTCCCATCATAAAGTTGGAACGAAGGCGGCATGAACCTCGCGGGGACATCGGTGTTAGTGATGTCGAGTGTGAAAGGAGAGTCAGCATAGCTGTCGCGCGGTATTAGTGAATCTGGGGGAATGATCCTCGGGATGCGACAGATGAGTTTTTCCAGCCCAGCCATGCACGCCTCGAGACGCTTCTCGTATTCGCCCCGTGGCGGTTTGGTGGCGAGGAGGTCAGTCGGCTGGTAGGTCGTCGCTCCTGCAGGTCTGCGCCCTGGATCCGACGTCGCTGGCGTGTCGAGGTCAACCGCCTCCTCCAGGTCATGGGTTAAGTTCTTGCGGGGATTCATCGGTTTCTCGCCAGTGAGGGGCTCCTCGATGAAGGGTTGCTTCTGGAGCGCCTTCTCCTTGCGCAGTTGCTCGTTCTCCCTACGCAAGGCATGGTTGGTGGCGTGCAATTCCATGATTCTGGAGTCCGTCTCCTTTGCATGGCGTCGGTTTTCCTCGGCCTTCTCGTCTAGTCGGGCCAAGATTGTATTCAGCAGTTCCGGAGGCACGGCTTGAGCGCCGCTGGTTTGCAAAGTCTGCCGCACTAGCTCATCGACAGGGACGAGGTCCTTCGGTACCGAGGAGCTCGGTGGGTGAGCCCCAGCCGTCTTCCCCGCTTGATTTCCCATTTTTCCGCTATTACCTGACATTGAATCAACGAAGAAAAAACGAAAAACAGTTCCAAGGGCCCCACGGTGGGCGCCAAATGTTGAGGTTCGATTTCACGAGAAAAGGAGCACTTAGAACTTCATATAGGCAAAGCAAATAATAACGGCAGATTAAAGGAAATAAATGGGGAAAAGCAATGAAATAAAGAACGTTCCTTTTAGATAAACGAGAGACGGAATACGCAATGATTTCGACAGAGTTTCGGCTTGTTCTTGTTCTCAGAGAATGATCCTAAAAAATGAGCCTCCAGCCCCTATTTATAGACAGGATAGGGGCTGGCAGGCAGCAGCTAACCCTAGGCGCCGAGCAGCAACGGTTCGCCGTGAATGTCGGAGCAACTGCGGGTTTTTCGGAGGTGGTTAGGGTTCCAACGCTCGGGTGCCGCCAGCAAGTTAGGGTTTCTCTTCTTGGAGCGCCTCTATGTCGACCAGCTTAGCTCCTCGATGGCGAGGCCTTGACTTAGACAGATTCAGCATCTCGTTGGCTTTGGTGAGCCGGTCTTCCGGGTTGGACTTGTTTGCATGGGCCGACTTATCCATTGGGCCTGGGCTCGTGGGCCTGGCCCCAACAGAGATAAGGAATAAAATGACCCTGTTACGTTTGTTTAAATGTATTATGGATAATAGAATTCTAGTATGTGTTTTATATTAGTATGGATGACTGTTTTACTTCTTGTTTATTTATCTTTGTCATTTAGTTCAATTACTTACTCTTATTCCTATTTATTTAGAATACACAAATATCAATGACAGACTCAATGGAGGGTGAAAGAATTTTATGCTTAGTTGATAGTGCTACTACACACACTATCCTTACAGATAGAACATATTTTCAAACTCTTACTGAAAAGAGGGGGAGCGTTACTACAATTGCAAATGATAATATACTTATTGTAGGCTCCGAAAGAGCTTCTTTGATTCTACCTATGGGTACAAAACTTACCATTAATGATGCACTGTTGTACCCACAATCCAAACGTAATCTTCTCAGTTTTAAAGACATCCGATTAAATGAGTTTCATATTGAAATTGATATGGAAAATAATACTGAAGTTTTACTCATGACTCAAATTATTGGATGTCGAAAACAAGTAATGGAAAAGCTCTCATCTTTCTCCTCTTGGTTGTATTATACTTATATTCAGCCTAATTTCCCTATTACAATGCATACAAAACTTAATGACCCAAAATCTTTCAAATTGTGGCATGAACGCTTGGGTCATCCTGGGCACACAATGATGCGTCGAATTGTTAATAATGCTATTGGGCATGATATTCATAGTAAAAATCTCACATCCCCACAAGATTTTGTTTGTGTAGCTTGT
>JAPKLW010006295.1:0-17780 GCA_026898455.1 Plectranthus barbatus | reverse complement strand
ACTTGCAGTTATAGCGCGTTGCGAAACGCGCTATCAAGTTTTTGGCGCCGTTGCCAGGGATTGCACAGATTTATAATTGACACTAGCTCCGATATTACGCTATTTACTCTAGATTTTATTTTACGCACTGTTATTTAATTTTTCAATTCCTTTTCTGTGTTGGTCACTGTGTGTTCTCCTGCAGGTAGTATATGCGAACCAGGTCAAAATGTCCAGTTCTTGAACCCATAGATCTGGAGATCGAGTCTACCTGTCGAAGGAACACTGCACGAAGAAAGTTAGCGTTTACTATGGCTGACGATCAGGCGACATAGATTGCTGAGCTGCAGAGGCAGCTGCAGGAGATGAATCTAAGGCTGCAACAACAAAATCCTCCAGAACTGCTGAGACAGCCTACTATCGATGAGATGTACGAGCCTATGACTGATAGGCATTGTAATGTGGACTTTGGACTGACGGTGAACACACCTAATTTTGAGCTGAAGACTGGTCTGATTCACACTGCTCAACAGAACCAGTTTGGGGGATTTCCGTCTGAAGACCCTCATTTGCATGTCCAAAAATTTCTATTACTCTGTGACACAGTCAAGCAAAATCAGGTGCCAATCGACTACATCCGGCTACACCTCTTCTCATTCACACTGCGTGATAAGCTCTGTCGTGGTATCTGTCACTGGACCGCAGTGAGATCTCATCCTGGGAGGAGCTCTGTAAACTATTCCTGATCCAGTTCTTTCCGCCGAGTAAGACCATCCAACTGCAGATGCAAATAGGCCAGTTCAGACAATTCTCGGGGGAAACCATTTATGAGGCATGAGAGCGTTTCAAGGAGTTGCTTCGCTCCTGCCCATGCCATGGGTACACTGAAAAACAACAAGTCTGCTATTTCTATGCGGGGCTTGATGAGGAGACTCAGAAGCATGTCAGAGCTTCAGCTGGAGGATCCATTACTGCTAGACCTCCACATGAAGGACTACAATTGCTGGAAACGATGGCAAAGAGTGAATTTAATTGGCCAGCAGACAGAAAGGAGCGCAGGATGATAGCAGCAGTCGATGATACTGGAGACCTAGCTGCTGAAATAAAACTTATGAGACAGGAGGTAGCTGCTTCTACGAAGTCTATGGAGATCCGCCTCGCCAAGCTGGAGAATAATCCGCCTCAGCAGGGATATGAGCAGGGAATCGAGATGCAGATGGAGGATATAAATTATGTGAACCAGAGGAATTTCAACAACAACAGAGGATATCCGACGGGGAACATGACTTATCATCCTAACAACCGGAACCACCCAAATTTCTCCTATGGGAATCCGAACAACGCCTTGCAGCCTCCTCCTGGGTTTGCTGCAAATCAAGGGGTGACAAATGAACCCAAGGAGCCGAGTATGAGAGAGCTCCTGACCCAGTTCATCTCAGCCTCTAATACCAAGAACACAAAAATGGAGGGAGAAATTTCTCAGCTACAGACTGGCATGGGGGAGATGGGGAAGCACATGAAGCAGATGGACACTCAGATATCTCAGATTGCCAATATTCTGGGAAATCAGCATACTCCTGGACAATTCCCCAGTAACACTATTGTAAATCCCAAGGACCACTGCAATGCCATCACTACTCGCAGTTGGAAGGGATATGAGGGCCCATCTATGCCTGTCGACACGTCACCCGTGCAACCTGAAGTTGCACAGCTTGCTCCTGTTCTTCTTGAAGAAGAACAGACTCCGAAGAGCAAGGGAACTTGTCCTGAAGACAGTTCCAAACCAGCTGGTCCCTTCGCTGTCCCCTACCTACAGCGATTTGTCAAGAAGCAAAAGGAGGAGAGATACAAGAGATTTCTGGAGCATATGAAGAAGATCCACATCAATCTCCCTCTGATTGAAGTTGTACAGGAAATTCCTGGGTACATGAAGTTTCTGAAGGATATGGTTACCCAGAAGAAGCCCTTTGGAGCATTCGAGACTGTGAATTTATTTGAAGAATGCAGCGCCATTATTCAGAAGAAAATGCCGGTAAAAAGGGCTGATCCTGGCTGTTTTTCTATCACCTGCGTGATTGGGGGGCAGACCTTTGAGAAGGTGCTATGCGATTCAGGGGCCAGCATCAATCTGATGCCCCTTTCCATTTTCAAGAGGCTAAGGATCGGGGACATCAAACCGACCACCATCAGACTTCAGATGGCTGACAGGTCGGTGAACTACCCTAAAGGGGTAGTAGAGAATGTTCTAGTGAAGGTCAGGGAATTTATTTTCCCAGCTGATTTTGTGGTCCTAGACATGGCAGAGGACCGAAATATTCCGCTCATTCTTGGGAGGCCTTTCCTCAACACTGCTGATGCCCTTATTGATATCAAGAAATGAGAGCTCACGTTGAGGGTGAACGACGAAAATATCACTTTCTCCATCTACAAGGCCATGGAGCGCCACGACTCAGATGACTGCTTTGAGGAGTGCGATATGGTTCAGGTTTTGTATCCTTGTGATTCATCTATCATCTCTACTAATTCTTTAGATTATGGGGTACAAAATTCTGTTTATTCTTGTGATGAGCTTTATGATGTCTGTGATGAGCTGCTAGAGTCTGTTCTAGCATTAGATGATGCAGGTATAAAGAGCAAGGTGGAAAGCGCTCACTTTTTGAAGCTAAGGAGCGAGGAGGAAGAAGAAGAGGCTCACAAGAAGGCGCTAAAACAGGATGAGAAGAAAGAACCACCTGTGCTGGAGTTGAAGCCCCTACCGGACCACTTGAGGTATGCATATTTGGGTGAAAACGACACGTACCCGGTAATTGTATCTGCTACCCTATCTACTTGTCAATTAGATAGATTACTGAGAGTATTGAGAGACCACCAATCTGCTATTGGGTGGTCATTATCTGACATCAAGGGTATTAGCCCTTCTATCTGTATGCACAGGATCTTACTTGAGGATGGATATAAGCCCAAGGTGCAACCGCAACGAAGGCTGAATCCAATTATGCAGGAAGTGGTGCGGAAGGAGGTGATGAAGCTTCTAGATGCTGGCATGATCTATGCCATTTCAGACAGCGAATGGGTGAGCCCTACCCAAGTGGTGGCCAAAAAGGGAGGAACGACTGTCATTAAGGACGAGAATGGTCAGGAGATCGCTCACAGGCCTGTCACAGGCTGGAGGATGTGCATCGACTACAGAGCACTTAACTGTGCTACACGTAAGGACCACTTTCCCTTACCTTTTATTGATCAGATGCTGGATAGGTTAGCGGGGTATGAATTTTACTGTTTCTTAGATGGTTATTCTGGATATAACCAAATAGCGATAGCCCCAAAGGACCAGCATAAGTCTGCTTTTACATGTCCGTATGGTATATTTGCTTATAGACGCATGTCTTTTGGTTTATGTAATGCTCCTGCTACATTTCAAATATGCATGATGTCTATTTTTAGTGGACTTGTAGAAAACATTATGGAAGTATTTATGGATGATTTTTCAGTGTTTGGTTATTCATTCGATAACTGTTTAGAAAACCTGACCACTGTCTTGCAGCGTTGTCAAGAAACTAACCTTGTTTTAAATTGGGAAAAATGCCATTTTATGGTAAAAGAGGGTATTGTTCTTGGCCACAAAGTTTCTGCTGCAGGTTTGGAGGTAGATCGCGCCAAAATTGTGGCGATCTCAAAGCTACCACCGCCCTCCAATGAGAAGTCAGTAAGAAGTTTTCTGGGGCATGCAAGCTTTTACCGGAGGTTTATCAGGGAGTTTTCAAAAATCTCTAAACCTCTTAGTGCTTTACTCATGAAAGATGCCAAATTTGTTTTTGATGAAAATTGTCTGCAGGCTTCGAGAAACTGAAGTTGGCCCTGACAATCGCCCCAGTTCTCATTTCACCAGACTGGTCAGAGCCATTCTTCTTGATGTGCGATGCCAGTGATTCAGCAGTTGGAGCTGCTCTGGGGCAGACAAGGAACAAAATTTTTTGAGTAATCCACTACGCCAGCAAGACCTTGGATGAAGCTCAGGTGAACTACACCACTACTGAGAAAGAGCTACTGGCTGTGGTCTTCGCCTTCGACAAGTTCCGGGCATACCTGGTTGGGGCAAAGACGGTGGTGTACACAGATCATGCTGCGATCCGATATCTGTTCGTGAAAAAGGAGGCAAAGCCAAGGCTGATCCGGTGGATCTTACTGCTGCAGGAATTTGACATGAAAATTAAAGACCGGAGAGGCTGTGAGAATGTGGTAGCAGACCACCTTTCAAGATTGGAGAACCCGGTGGAGGGAGATGGCCCGAAGATCCGGATTACTGAGATGTTTCCAGATGAGCAGCTGCTTGCTGTGGAGGAGATAGATCCATGGTATATGGATCTTGTGAATTTTTTTGTTGCAGGTGTCTTGCCACCTGATCTGACTTCCCATCAGAAGAGGAAATTCTTGCATAACTGCAAGTTTTATTACTGGGACGAGCCATTCCTCTACTGCCGATGCGTTGATATGGTGATCCGACGATGCATCGGGGCACAGGAGCGAGAAAAGATAATGGGTGACTGTCATTCATCCCCCTACGAAGGCCATTGCGCGGCAAATAGGACAGCCGTAAAGATCCTCACCAGTGGATTTTACTGGCCTACTATTTATCGCGACTTTCAGAGATTCGTGGCCAGCTGTGATAGGTGTCAGAGGATGGGGGGCATCTCGAAGAAGGATGAGATGCCACAGAAATTTATGCTGGAAATAGAGCCGTTCGATGTGTGGAGTATCGATTTCATGGGACCATTCCCTAAGTCCCATGGATATCAGTACATCCTATTAGCTGTGGATTATGTGACCCGGTGGGTAGAGGCTATCCCCACTGTGACTAGCGATTCCAAGGTGGTGCTGAAGTTTTTGCAGAAAAATATCCTGACCCGTTTCGGAGCACCACACGCTCTACTAAGTGATGGGGGGTCACATTTCAAAAACAGATGGCTGGGGAGTTTACTGGCAAAATATGGAGTCCATCATAAGGTCACATCTCCGTATCACCCTCAGGCCAACGGGCAAGCTGAATTGGCAAACCGGGAGATAAAGCAGATCCTAGAAAAATCTGTGGTCTCTAGGAAAGACTGGGCCAATCGTCTGGATGATGCTCTGTGGGCCTACAGAACTGCATTCAAGACCCCAATCGGTATGTCACCTTACCAATTGGTGTTTGTGAAGGCATGCCACTTACCAGTGGAATTGGAGCACAAGGGGTATTGGGCGGTGAAGAGGATCAATTGGGACTTGAAGACTGCATCTGAGCAGCGATGTCTACAATTGACTGAGTTAGAGGAGTTCCGGGCTGAGGCTTATGAGAGATCCAGACTGTACAAGGAGCGCGCCAAGAGGTTTCACGACCGGCGTATTCGCAGCCCCAGTTTCAACCCGAGGGATCAGGTACACGTCTTTAACTCTCGCCTTCGGCTATTTCCTAGTAAACTCAAGTCTAGATGGTCTGGTCCTTACATAATTGAAAGAGTCAATTCTAATGGCACACTAGACTTGGTAGGATCTGATGACACACACTTCACCGTTAATGGTCATAGGGGGAAATCTTACCTGCAATCTGAATCAGTGTCTACCATCCATGAACTGTATCTCTCTGACTCTTAAAGTGCTTCTGAGTTGTCTAGCTACAGACAGTAAATAAAGCGCTTGTTGGGAGGCAACCCAACCTATTTCTGATTTTGTATACAGTTTTGGTCAATTTGGAGTTAGTATCGTTGTTAATTAGTTTGTTATGCTCCTGTTTTGAGTTGGTTTACCCCATTTTCCATAGTTTACGTTCACTTTTGGCTAGTGAGTTCTTTGGGTACAGGAAAGGAGATCAAAACGCGAAACTATGCTGCGGAATGCAAAATTGGCGACCCAACATTCACGATCGGCGATCGCCGATCGGGATGTTGGATCGCCGAGTTCTACGTCAAATTTGGCCAGGTACGGCACAAAAATGGTGACCCAAAATCAACATCGGCGATCGCCGATGTTGCTAGTTGGGTCACCGAGTTCGTAATTTTTGAATTTTCTTTCGGCACTAACTCGGCGACCCACTAACGGAATCGCCGATCGGGTTTCTGGGTCGCCGAGTTCGTTATTTAAACGAAATTTTTGACAGTTTCTCACACTTTCACCCACACTCCACCAACACTCCCCACACCCACGAACCTTTTCTCTACAAATTCGAACTCACCTTTCAATATCCTTCAAATTCCTCTTGCACACTGCTTGCCCATCACATTTGCAAGAGTTCTATCCGAGTGGATTGACCGATTTCGCCTAAGGAGTTGCAAATCCCCAAATTCTAGGTTTTCCGCTTTTCACTCAGTTTTTCGTCGATTCTCAGGTAATTTCTCATGTATTCCTATGTTTATTGTCGTTGTTAGGGCTCATATATAGTTGTATTTACATTTTCTCTACTACATTGCATTTGTTTTGAATTTTGCTTCGAATTATGTCAATAAAATTGCTAGCAAATTGTGGGTTGACTTTGAATTGCCTCTACGAATTCTTATGGGACTGATTTTGGGCATTCATATATTTAATCAGCATTTGCATGTTAATTTCGCATCGAGTCTTGTAATCATAGGTTGAATTCTAGTTTGGGGGACTTGGGTGATTATTGTTCATGAAAGGGATGATTGAATTATTGGGTGATGTTGGTATTGAATATTTGAGTTGAATGATGGGTTGTTTGGTTTCTTTGATTTCAATTGGCATGGGAATCAATTGGTCACAATTAGACTTTTTTGAATTTTGGGGTTAATTTTCTTTCTCTGCTTTGGTTAAGTTAAATTGTGTTTTGTATGCATTCTATATTATGTTATTGTTGGTTGATGCTTGCTAGTCTTTTGTAGGTTTCTATGGCACCTTGACGCCACCTCCATCCGGAAGGTTATGGTATTCAGGGTATCGGGGATGTGAGTGTGCTCGCTACGTTCAAGACACTGGCCGAACGCGGGGTAGATGGAACCCGCTATGCGGATACTGACGCATTAACGGCCTTGGGGCTCTATGACAATGTCAAAGAGCTATTCTCCAATATCGCTTGGGGTACCCTCCTGGAGCTGGACGCCCCGACATACAGAAGGTTCACCTTGGAAATCTTATCTACTTTTGAGCTCACCACCGAGAGGTGGAGCACACCTACCGGAGCCACATTCCGAGCCGGTAACGAGGACAGAAAAATCACTTCTAAGGAGATAAACCGGGCTTTTGGAGTCCCTAACCTTGGCAGCTACACAAAGCTGCGGGGATTCGACAACAAAGTCTTTTGGCCTCACATTTGTGCCGAGGGCAGTCCAGACTGGGAATCCGGCAAGTGCAAGGCCTCCATGATCAGGAACCCTGTCATCCGGATGATTCGAGCTATCCTGGCCCACACACTTTTTGCCAGGAAGGACAACAGCTCCTTGAGGGATGTGGAGCTGATGGTTATCTACTGCATGCTGCATCAGGAGCATCTCAACTTCGCTCAACTGTTCCTTATGCAGTCCAACCGGGTTTCGGTGGCTCAGAGAGGGCCTATTTGTATCGGGGGCCTTTGGACTTCACTTCTGTATTCGATGGGGGTTGACACCTCTAGGGAGCAGGCCGAGCTGTTGACGAAGCTCACTCTAGCCAAATTGGTTGATCTCCGGTTCATCCACTCAACGCACCCCCCGTATATGTTCACTCAGCGCAGCCCGCCATTCTTCCCACTACCGAACCCCGAGCTCACTAATGTAGGGCTTCGGCAGTACTGCAACAATTGGAAGCTTGACACATTGGCACATCTAGAGGCAATTCATGCCGCTGAGGAGGCCCAAAGGCAGAATCCTAACCCAGAGTTCGAGGAGCCACGTCACGAGGATACTGGAGCTAGTGAGCCGGAGATAGATCGTGAGCAGCACGAGGAGCAGCCTCGCCGCTTGGAGACAGGCGGTTCGTCCCGACAGGACCGGGGGGGACCTCGACCTACTACGAGCGCCGCACTCACCGCGTAGCATTTGAGCAGCGCCTCACCTCACTTGAGAGGCAGTGGTCGGATTGGAACACGCAGCTCCAGGCCCTATCTTCTGCCCAGTCGACTTATGCTACCGAGCGTCGCTCTTTTGAGGAGGAACAACGCTGTCAGTGGGAGCCTCAGCAGGAGGAATGGAATTGCCAGCATGAGGCGCAGGAGGAGATGCGCCGATTCATGGCTCGCTTCCCGCAGTACTGGCCCCCGCCACAGTGAGGTTCTGTTGAGGTTACACACACACATCTCCGTGATCTTTTTCCCACACACTTATTCTTTCCTGTGTATCGAATAAGTTTGGGGGAGGGGGATGTGATCGGTCGATGTGTGTCTCTCCCACTTTACTTTCTGCCTCACCCCTATCTGCTTTGATGTACTGGGTTGTATTTGAATTGGAGACTACCGCATCTTGAACCACTTTATTTGCTTTTAGTTATGTGTTTTAGTTGCTTCTGGTTATGTAGCTGTTTATTTTCCGTTACTGTTGGGTCTGTAATCGGGAATCGTTAATTTGGAAGGGAATGAAATTTATTGGCTGTTTTTACCGGCATTATTGATCAAGTTTATGATGATAGCGTTTTCTTTCTCGTGAGACTTATACTGATAACTTGCACATAAATTGGTAAGGTGTGGACTGTTACGAAATTTATTTTGGCCTCTGAAATAAGCTTATAGCCTGTGAGAATTGAGCCTGTGTTTGTTTCACTTAGAGTATGTCGCTGTACACTTGATCTCTAGAACTTGCTCTGGTTTCTTGCTCAAAACTGCATAGGAGAGTGTCAAGGATTTAGAAATGATCTTAGAACATCGTTTCATAAGCCACAATGAACCCAAACACTAACCCGATACATACTCCTTTGTTAGCCTAGTTGAGTCTGAAAACTTTTCTTTCTTAACCCGGATGATAGGAGGTGTGGATGGAATTGTAAGGGTATCCAAAGATGTTAGGTGGTGAAATTAGAATCGTTTTATGCAAGTAGTCCAAAAACATTTTGATGGACAAGTATGTTAGTATAAGTACATTACAAAATGGGTGCATCAGTAATTGTGAAGAAGTCAATGTAATGTGTGTTCAAAAAAAAAAAAAAACAAGTTCTGCACAGATGTGCATGGTATTATTTGTGTTGGTTTCATAGAGTGTGCATAATCGTCTGTTAAATAGTAATGCACAAGAGTTCTCATATTAGTTTCATCGTTGAGTCCGAATCCTATTAAACTGCTTGATGGGATGCGTTTGTTTCAGTTCCTATTATATTTGTTGTTTGAGTCAGTTGGTTCCTTTGAATGGTATGAGATGAGGAATAGTAGAAGTGAATGGAGTTATAAGGTTGTAATTATTTAGTCACTTTAGCCAAATTTTCCATACCCATCACCAATGTGCCTACATTAGAACCAAAGATAAAGACCTTTTTGATCTTTGTCCTAGCACTCCCACAGTCAGTGGAGAGTTTAGACGATGAGCAAGCCTATGGTAGGAAAGTTCTGCAGCTGACAATTTGAGAGTATACACTTGCCCTTTCTGCAATTCGAGCGAAATCTGAGTAATACACTTTCTTGTGAGAAGCAGACTTTTAGAGGCCTGGATTGAAATTGTTTGTCTGCACTAAACTGATGAGTGATGCAGTGTTGGTGTGGGAATTACAACCCTAATTTGTGTCTGAAACAACTGATGATCAATTAATGCACCCCTCGTGTTTATCTTTTTCTTTTAATTGTTTTCCTCATTGTTCGAGGACGAACAATAGTTTAAGTTTGGGGGGTTGATAAACACTCACTTTGTGCACTTTACTGATACAGATTTGCTCACTTTTGACCTCAGATTGATGTATTACGTGATCGTTCATGCATTATCTTTATTCTTTAAGGAGATATTACGTTTGGTTTGGTTTGTGGTTATTTATGCAGATTTTATGCACAGCTGAGTTGATTTCGAGAGTTAATCAAATACCCTGGGGCACAATCGATGCTAACCTGCATTGGGAAAAGGAAGGAGTCAGAAACTACCGAAAGACTCGTCAATTTCGCGTTCATGAAGCAATCGGCGACCCAAATGACGCACTCGGCGATCGCCGAGTTTGCAGATGGGTCGCCGAAGTGGGAAAATCCTTTTACTCCCACGGCGCGGACTCGGCGACCCAAATGACGCACTCGGCGATCGCCGAATTGGTAGATGGGTCACCGAGTTTGTAAAAATTCCAGGTGGCTTCGGGACGAGTTCGGCGACCCACGCACACAGACGGCGATCGCCGATCGGGCAAGTTGGGTCGCCAATGTTGGCGCGTCTTGACGTATTCTGGCGAATCTGAGGCCCAAAAATCATATCTTTTCAAGATTTAAAAACCCCCAAGTATAAATAGGACTTCCCAGGACCAAAAGAGGGTTCCTTCACCTTATTTTTCAATAGAGAGAGACGAGAAATCGCAGGGATTGAGAGGAAACTTGAAGAGCATTCCAGAATTTGAAGATTGAAGATCACAGTTTTTGATTTTCATGTTCTTCCTTTCTATGACTCTTTATTTCTCTGTTTTCTTAGAGCTTAGCATGATTGGCTAAGTTTTCTGTGGATTCTAGGGTTTGAACCATTGTTGAGTTTCAATCAATATATTATGTAATTCGATTTTCCTTTTTCATTGATGTTCTGATTTCATTTGGGGTTTTCATTAATTACATGATATTGGCCATTGAATGTGATTTGAATTGATAGTTTTTGAACCGAGAGGTCTAAGTTGTCAATTAAGATGCAAATAAATCAGATTTATTAGAACGATTGTCCGAGAGGAAATTAAACTTTTGAAGGGTTATTAAATCTAAGGTTTTTAATCAAGAGTAAAAGTCTGTTGTACGTCCGAGAGGAGTCACATGATCTTTTATTTCCATGTTATGGTTTAGAGTCCGAGAGGATCACCTGATAACACTTTCGCGATTAACTCACATCTCTGAAAATTAAACTTGGGATTGAATTGCATAAATAATTGTTTGATTACTCATTAATGCGGATTGCCCTGGAATCCTAATCTCTCATTAAAGTTTTAAACTTCATATTTTTAATTGCTCATTAAATATTGCCTTTTCAATATTGCCTAGGAAATTAATAATCATATTCAATTATCGGCTCATCTAGATAGTAGTACGATATTCATGTGTTAGTGCTTAGTTATACTTCGACTCTACAATCTTCGAGATCGATAAATTATTACTTGCCCACTGCAGTGGTCTGTACACTTGCAGTTATAGCGGGTTGCGAAACACGCTATCAATAATGTGCCTACTACTTTTTCTGAAGCTTTAAAGAATTCTCAATCTATTAATGGAATAGGGCTGCTAATAAGGAAATCAATTCCATGCATGCTAATAAAACTTGGATTCTTGTTCCCAAACTTATTAATTGCTCTTTAGTTGAATGTAGATGGTTATTTGGAACGAGTTGCATTAAACTTGAATGATCCACATATTTAAGGTTTCGGACATTCATTAATTAATTTAGATTATGAAAATTAGCCATAATTAATTAATCTTTTATTTCCTGAGTAGTACCACTCACTCCTTTTCACTTATGCCTGAATTAAATAATTCAATATGCAGGGTTTAGCATAATGAACCTTGTTAGCTCCTCAGGGAATGCCCCCATCCTAAAACGGATATGATTACCAACATGTTCGGCCTAAGCAGGCCACACACAAACTGCACACCCAAGATGCAGGTATAAGAGTACATGAAAGACTCGCCACCCTAGCAAGTCAAAGTGTGGTCAACTTATGTATGTCCCTTAGCCTTCCATTAGGTTTAAGATTATATCAAGTATCTAGAGATCTGGCTCATTCATATGTCAATTAGAATGACACATCTCACTGTTGATCCCATCAATACATAAAGATGTACCGACACATCAAGTAGCTAGGATAAGCTCACTTATAAGCTGATGTGTCGCAGCCTAAACCGACAGCCTATCCAGGGACTGTCTCAGCCGTGATACTGTTTATATCTCGCTAGGTCAAACGATTCATATGATCCTTTGTGATCTCATACACACCATATGATCATCCCTATAGGCGAGATAATAAGATATTATAGTTCGTATCGTATGTTTGTTATATAAGATAGCAACTATGTTGATGTAACACTTTTATGAAGATAAGTGTATCAAACGAAAACACTTAATCATAAATGCTTTTAGTATACAGTTCCAACAAATTCCTCATTTGATAATGTAACTGTTCCAGAACAACCTTCTATAGGTGAACTTTGTAGGAGTTCAAGGCATACTCGACCACCAAACTAGCTGAAAGACTATGCCGCTGCTTACAACATCACTTAGCTCCATCAACCATCCACTTCATCATATTCTTCCTATCATATTTATGCCGCTCATTCAGATTTAGTCACTCATGTATCATCTGTACTGGAACCTTGCTCATATAATCAAGCAAGAACTAACGTTATGTGGAAAGAAGCTATAAAGCAAGAACTTGCAGCTCATGAAAGAAATGATACATGGGAGCGTGTTGAATTACCAGCTAGTAAGCGAGCGGATGGATGTAAATGGGTGTATAAGATTAAGTGTAATTTAGATGGCTGCATGGAAAGGTACAAGGCACGCCTTGTTGCAAAAGTTTATACCCAGTTTGAGGGTGAAGACTACATGGAGGTCTTCTCACCGGTGGCCAAGATAGTGAGCGTGAGGTTAGTGGTTGCTTTCGCTGCAGCTAAAACATGGGGTTTACAGCAGCTCAATGTAAATAATGCCTTCTTACATGACAATCTCAATGAGGATATATATATATATATATATATATATATATATATATATATATATATGCAACCACCATCGGGTTATACCAAGGAAAAGAAAGGTGAATTGTGCAAGCTCAATAAATCCATTTATGGACTCAAACAGGCATCACACCAATGGAATTTGGAATTCACTACAAAACTACAGGCATTTGGTTTCTCTCAGTCATATCATGACCATTGCCTTTCCAATATCAGAAAGATAGTGACTTCCTTTTCCTTCTTGTCTATGTATATGATGTTCTACTTCTGGGTTCTAATCGTGATCTTATTGAGGTAGTTAAAAGATATCTACATGATGCATTCACCATAAAATATTTAGGTGATGCCAAATATTTTCTTGGCATGGAGTTCATTCATTATTCAGAAGGAATATATGTTAGTCAAACTAAACATGTTATGGACATTCTACGCGATGCCGACATGATGGACTACAAGCCAGCTTCCAAACAATTCTCGGTAGGTTTTTGATTTTTTGGTAGATGACAAAGATTTGACGCCACTTCTTCCTCAGCCAGAGCAATACAGAAGGATGGTTGGTAGATTGTTGTATCTCAGTTATACTTGGCCTGACATTACTTATGCAGTCCAACGGTTGAGTCAATTTGTACACAATCCTCAGACTTCTCATTGGCATGCAACATTCCACGGTCTCCATTATCATGTTGGTTGTCCTTCTCGTGGGATGTTCTATTCTACTAGCAATAGTATGCAACTCATTGCTTATTGTAATACGGATTGGGGTGCTGTCAAAACACCCGACATTCCCTAACTGGCATTTTTATTCCTCGGTGATAACTTGATATCTTGAAAACTAAGAAACAAACTACAATCTCAAGCTCATTGACGGAAGCCGAGTATCTAGCAATGACATCAGCAGTGTGGGAGTTACAGTGGTTTACTTATATGTTGCAGGATTTTGGTTGCTCAACCTCCTTGCATGTGCCTTTGTGGTGTGATAGTGAGGCAACCGTTCACATCACAGAGAATCCAGTTTTCCATGAGAGGACAAAACATATAGAAATAGATTGCCACATTTTAAGAGATTTATACAAATTAGGGTTTGTTGATGCACCACATATCAAGTCTGGAGCTCAGCTTGTAGATGTCTTGACTAAGGCTTTGTCTCATCATACTTTATATGACATTCTATCCAAGTTGAACATGTGGCATGTTCAGTTGGAGGGCGTGTTAAAGTTTACGAAAATAACACATACATGCAATGGACATGATGAAGATTCTCATTTGCCATGCACACATAATAGCGAGGAAGCCACAACTTGCATGTCGATCGTTGGATTGAAGGAATCTTTCATTCGTGACATGTGTTGAGGGTGTTTTTATTGGATTGAGGCCCCGAGAACTTTCAAGATAAAAGAAATGAAAATGCAGAAAATAACCACATATAACTAAAATTAGAGATTCAATAAATCGATTCAAACTATAGTGCATGCGTGATATGTCAACTAAATCCTGTTTCGACGACTTCTTTGACAAATTTGATGTACTGAAATATAAGCACAAAATTTTCTCTTTGTTTACACGTAGAATTCAAGCTCAAATGCTAGGTCCCAAAAAAGGATTTTACAATCGGTATTTATAGGCCCTGTTAGAACTCTAACATTCCCTAAATCTTTGCCATATAGTAATAAATGCCTCTCTGGTCTCCTGCATGCATTTCTTGGCATTTTCCCGGGGAGCCCGCGATCATTATTCCCCATCATTTAATGGCTCCCCCTATCGTTAAGAAGTTCGCCTGATCTTCCTGTGGTGCTTGACTTCTCTCATAATGCACCACCCTTTGACTAAATTGGACTCCTTTGGTACGGTCGGTTACTCCATCGAACTGCTTTAATGAGTCGATCTGTGCTTCGAACTGTTCTTCCTGGAGAAAACTAGCCATCTTGCAAAATAACATGGGCCTCACCTATGAGCCTTTTATATGGGTTAATCTTTTTGGCCGGATTCTTCGGCTGTTTATTATCGACCCCCAACAACAACCCCTTTGATTTTGTCAGGGTATCCATGGGATTAATCTGATAAATCAAACAAAAATACACTAGTTTTCCCGAATGTTGGCTCTTCGAACTCTTCAAAATCAAGAGTTCAGATTACTTATGTTGGGATTTATGTTGTAAGTAAAAATTGTAAAAGGTTTTGTTGAATCAAAGCCTTAGTAGGTTGGTCGATCATTGTTGAAGGCTAGCATAGTCTAGCAACTCATGTGTAATGTCCTGTTTAGGAAAAATATCGAGTTGTAATAGATTAGAATGCTAGAAGTATTCTCAGCAGATGGTAGCTGCTAGAGAAGTCAGCAGACAAGGATGACTGCTAAAGTAGAAAGTAGTCAAGTGCTAAGAAGAGTGATTGCTAAGGTGCTAGCAATCATATGCTGAAAAGAAGAGACTGCTAGGAGCATTCGCTTAGCAGTCAATAGAATGAAGATAGAGGAATGCTGAAGGAGTCAGCATTCGCTACTACAGTAAGAAGATAGCGGAATGCTGAAGGAGTCAGCATTCACTGCTATGGAAGAGATTGCTAGAAGATATAGCAATCAAAGACCAAGACTCAAGTGCTGAGTAAGCAACTGCCGAGGAGTCAGCAGATTGGCTACGAAGACAGATTGCTAGAAGTACTTATCAATCAAAAGAGTCAAAAGGCTTAGCATAAGGTTTCCAACATTCTCTTATAGAATGCTAAGCAAAGAAACCTAGCAACGACTTGCTAAAGATGCCCGTTCTGATAGAAGGTACAACAAAGGATGAAAGCCTTACCCGAAGTAGGTAAAAAGGCACTGTACCACGCCGGAAAGGAAGAAAAAGCAAGTAACTCGTTTGGACAAAGAAGACCGTTGTGTCTAACGGGTATGGAGATTCAAAGTTTGAATCTCCAGGTATAAAAGAGAAGTCCAAACAGAGAGATGACTACTACTCGCACTACTCACTCTCCTACCACAGTTGCAAATCGAAAGATACCTTTGACAAGTGAAAAGAAAAAGAGAGTAGTTAGTTGAGAGCCCACAAAAGAGACGAATCTTAAAAGTTCTCAACAGCAAGTGTCGAACATTGAATATCTAACACTACATTGAAGAGATTCCTTGACTTAGTTCAAGAATCTAATCATTGGGATACCTTCCATCCTAGGAAGCATCCAGTAGTCACATCTCTGAAAAGAGATTGACTATCATGGGTTGTTGCCGAAAAACCCCAAAAAAGTTCGGGAAGGAACTCTAAAGCTTTCATTGCAGTAAAGACAAGTTTTACGAAGGTGCGCCCTTGACTTAGCCACAGCTGCCGACCGAAGAGATCGAAGTAACGGAGGATAGCTTTGTAGTGGCCGGCTCAAAAGCTCACCGCCTGCTACAAGTGTTCGGTGATTCCTTGTACTTCAAATATCTTTTTAGTGAAATTCTCAGCGATACGGCTGAGGAGTGGACGTAGATCTTGTAGATCGAACCACTATAAATCTTGTGTTCTTATTTACTGTTTTATTATTTTTGTTCATCGATTTAAAACCTAGCAACCTCAAGTTGCTAGTGTGTACCTCTGAAACAATCGTTTCTTCAACCTCCGAGCTAAATATTTGGAAAAGATCTAAGTGCAAGATAAACTTATTATTCCGCTGCATTTGCTAAGTATCCTTCGGGTACTTATCATGACTCTGATCAGGGACCAACAAGTGGTATCAGAGCGGTAGGTCGTAAGATTTACTACTTCTGAGTCGCTTCGACCAGATTTACATTTTCCTTGCACTTGTTTTTTGTTTAGCTCAGGTACTTCAATCTTGCCAAGATGAACCATACTCTTCCCAAGTACAACAAAGAGAAGTTCAACTCATGGCAGAAGATGACCACCATACAACTCCAAAGCATACATCTAGAGATGGTGGACGTTCTCAACAAAGGACCCATCAAGATCATGAAGCCTAATATTTACGTAGGTCCAGTTGCTACGGGGCAACCACCACCACCACAAATGGTCGAAAAGAAGTTCGACGAGTGGACAGTGGAAGATAAGAAAAGAGCGCAGCTAGAATATCTAGCAAAGAAGCTTATACTTGATAGTTTGCCTCCGTTGATGGCAAACAAGGCTCTGGACTTTGACACAACTAAGGAGATGTGGGAATATGTTTGCGAATCTTCCCAGGAAACAGACCAAATGAAACGCAACAAACTCCAGGTAGCTGTTGATAAGTATGAATCTTTCTCTATGATTTCAGGTGAATCCATTCAAGCAATGGAAGAAAGATTCAACACAATCATTGGAGAGCACCGAATCTTGGAAAAGACGTACGATAATGGAGAAATGAACAACAAGATCATTTCCAAGCTATTTCTAATGAGTGATTGGTTTGTAAAGATGACAAGCTTGAGCAAAAAGGACCTCAGCAAGATGTCTACATCTGAGGTATTTTCTCAACTTAAAGCTCATGGATTTATTATACAGCAATCAAAGAAGAACGAAGCCACTGCTGTGCAAACTTCGTCATCAAATGTTGTACCCCCGGAGGATCTATCATTCTTTGTAAAGAGAGATGCTGGAAAGTGGAAGCTGACGAAGCCCTTCCACAATGAGAGATCTGCTCCATCTTCCCCAGCGAAGGAGGTTACTCTAACCTCAGGATCACAAAATGTGGATCTAAAGACCAGTGAGCTGGAAGAGCAGATGGGAAAGCTTCAGAAGCTTATGCTGGAAGCTAAAGCCGAGAAGGAGGCCAAGCTCACATTTTCCTCCAGATCAGCAGATAGAAAGCCCATGACATGCTTTGAGTGTAACTCGCTAGATCATCTTAAGCATGAATGTCCTAAAGTGAGCCAGGAGGAGAGAGAGCGCCTCAAGGAAAGATTCAAGAGAAGAGCTGTCAAAGCGGTCACAAGAGCGTTGCTGACCAGGACTGAAGTGCCCGACATCCCCAACAATGATGATGAGTACTATTCATCAGAAGAGGATGATGAGGAGGCCATGCTGGTCCTGATGGTAGATATTGTTGATGATCAGGA
>JAPKLW010006294.1:0-17784 GCA_026898455.1 Plectranthus barbatus | reverse complement strand
CCGGGGTGGTTGGTAGGTAGTGGGTATGGTGGCTCCTATTTTCCCGCGTAGTGGCTGTTGGGCGGTTGAGATAATCTCGGGTTTTGTCTCACCGAACTTCCCCCTGTGTCTACTTGGTCGGAGGGTCGAATCGAGCTGCTTTTAGAAGTAGTTCGGGTTTCTTGCCGGCTTCGAACTGCTCACTTCGGACTGCTTACTTCGAACCAAAGCCCCTTGTGTCGAGGTCGACAGTTGGCCAGCGCTGCATGAGTTCGATTTCTACGCTTGGGCCTGGTCGGATCTGGTCCGGACCTCCAACAATAGCCCCTTCGACTCGACTTATCAGTTTCTGGAGTGATCAGTGGAGTCGAAAGTTAATGATCCGTTGCACGGAAGAGTTTCCCAGGTTGTGGCCCTTCGAGCTATTTTGGTGAATAGCTCGGTGTCTGTTCGGAGTACCTTTTAGGTGCCTCCGGGCTTCCAGGACCGGTTCCTCTGTGGGGGTCCTGGCCCGCGCAGTCATATGAGAGCTGCTACGGGTGCCATCGTTGCGGGCCCGAATCCACAACGTTCATTTTGGGCAGTTCGGGTTCTGCCTCAATATTTTTTGGCCACCTGGTGAGCCCCTGGTGAGTTATACTCGTGTTTATGGGGTCTTTTAGTATTCTCTTGGGCGTATATACCCTTGGCAAATAATTTTTCTCGCGGTCCGACTTTATTCGGACTGTTCTTAGATGGTTGTTCTTTGGAGAACTATTTTTTGTCGAACTGCTTTTGTCGAGCTGCCTGTAGTGACTTTGAAATTTGGGCGGCAAAGCTAATGGCAGTTACGTAATTTCCGTAAAAACCGGGGGCAGTTTTGGGAGAAGTTGGAAAGACGTTCAGAGTTAATAACCGCCGATTGGGGTTCGTGCCTCCCACTTTTTCCAAAGCAAACTCTTCTTCTTTCTCTTCGCGATTTTCGGCGGCGATTCTACTCTCTACTCACTCCGATCAAGAAACGACACCACCTCTTCCTTCCATTCGTAGGTAAAATCTTTAAACATTTGTCTTCGTTTGTCCTGTTTCAGTAATTTTTGAGTCTCGTTTCGTCGTGGGGATTGGTTTTCCGGCGGGGAGTTGGGCTGACCGGGGCTCGCACCTCCCCCCTTTTCTTTCTTTTTCTAGGTTGATTTATTTTGGTTTGTATGATGAGTTCTGAATCACAAAATCGCGAGGGTTCGGCGCCCCCTTTCACCCCTTCGCCACCTAGGGCTCTGGGTGCCCAAGACTTTACCGGCCCCGACTGGAGCCTGTTGTTTCAGGGACCAGAGAAGGCAGGTCCCAGTGCAAGTCGCACCGTACTGAGCACTGATTCTGATTCCGAGGATGACAGAGTGTTGGCCGAGAGGTTCGGTCGGATGGAGCGGGTGATCACCGGTGGAGAGGCCAGTGGGTCTGGCCGGGCAGCCGGAGACGGGGGTGAAGAAGAGGAGGGGACGGCTGAGCCAGAGCTAGCTGGAGACTACGTTCTCCCGGAGGACTGGCGTGCACACCGGGTGTTGGGCGCAGCATCGACGGTTACCAGGGAGGCGCTATGGGCCCTCGCCGATACCATCCCTGTCAAAGACGTGCGGTTCTGCATACCGCGTCCGTCGAATCGCTGTTTCGACCCCCCTCCAGGCCATGTGGCGTTTTATACGGCGGTGATGGAGAACGGGATCGGGTTACCTGTGCACCCCTTCTTTTCCGAGGTTCTTGCTTCCTATAACCTCTCTCCTTTCCAGCTTGCGCCGAACTGTTGGTGCCACTTGGTTGGGGTTCTCTTGATGTGGATGGATCTCGGGCTAGGTTGCCCGTCAGTTAGGGAGTGGCACTACATGTACCGGTTCAACCAGTGTGCGGATAAGCACTATTACTACTTTACCCGGTGGTCGACCGGGTACTCAACTTTGATCAAGAAGCCCCCGTCGAACTCCCCGGGTTGGTGGATGAGCTTCTTTTACCTCAAGATGAGCGAGCAGTTCCCCGAGTTCATTCGACACGGCGGTGTCCCCATCCGTGGGTTCCTGGTGGCTTGTGAGCTGATTTCATTCTTTTCGAACTTAACTGATTGATGCTACTTTGTTTTTGCAGATCATCCCCGCCCGATGCTTACCCCGGAGGAGCAGGCGAGGGTCGACCGAGCCTACGACATCACAGTAGGCGATAGGGAGTGGCCCGTTGTCCAGAATGGGCGTTTTGTTACAGCGACCACCTATCTGAACGGCAAGGGGGAGCTCTACGCCTTGCCTGCAGAGATGACGTGCCGCCGCCCTCAGGTTCCCGCGGACCGTGTTGCCGCCGCCCTTAGGGATATGAAGAGGGCGAGGGAGGAGGAGGAGGCTCTACGCCGTCCTCCGAAGCGCGTGGAGACAGGAAGACCACCATCTCCCGTGCCTCCACCCCCTCCGCCTTTCGTGCCTCAGGGGGCGGAGCTGATTGAGACCTCCAGCCCGGAGGCTCCACCGAAGCCCGACAATCGGGAGAGGCAGAAGGAGAAAAGGTCGGAGGACTCCGACCGTCGTACCCGCCACCGCTCCGGGGACCATGGGTCGAGGCACGAGAACCCTGAAAGGGCCGTGGCTCTCGTGGTTAGCCCTCCGGACCCGGTGGTGGACTCTTTTCTCGTCCGTACCCGGCAGATCCTGACAAACCCGTCGGGCGTTGATCAGGCCGGGACTGCCCAGGCGCGGCTGGCGCGGTACCAACTGCTCCCTAACTGACGGGCAACCTAGCCCGAGATCCAAGAAGCGGGACTCCTTGAGGAGGTACGTGGACTCCCTGAACGATAAGCTCAATCAGGCGGAGGATCGGGTGGCCGCAACGGAGGGCCGGGCTGAAGTCGCGAGGAAGGAGGCGGAGGCCACTCAGGCCGAACTTGATGACCTTCGTCGGGTGGCCTCCGCCGCCAGGACTGACGCTGAGAAGCTGGCCGCAGACCTCAAGGTGAGGAACGAGCAGCTCCTTTCGCTTGATTCCCGGCTGAAGACCCAGCGGGAGAGCTACACCGCTGAAGTGGCGAAGTATGAGGAGCGAATTCCTCTCATGCATACGGGCGAGGGGCTGGACTTCGAGGCCCTCATCACCTCTCCAAACTTCACCGAAACATACGAGGTACGTTTCTTACTGGACTTTGCTTCCTTTGGATTCCTTAACTCGTCTAAACTCTTTGTAGACCCTCTCCGAGCAGATCGAAAGTGAGGTCCGGGAAAAGATTTCCTGGAAGTTCCCGGACCTCGATCTCAGCGTGCTGGATGAGCCGGAGCCGGAGGAGGAACGTGAGGTGGAGCAGGAGAAAGATTCCGAGCAGCAGCGGATCGAGCAAGATCAAAAATTGCTCGAGGATACTTCTCAAGGGGGTGATGGCCTGAGGGAGCAGCCCGGTCCGACGCCTGCTCAGACTGTGGACCAGGGGTCCGGTCCAACTCCAGATGATGCCACCGCCGCCTGATTGTTCATAAAATTTTTCTAAACTTTTTAATCCTTTTCTTTCTGCACGAACAAATTATCGCTTTTCCTGTATAACATTGTATTTCTCGTTTTAATCTGCTTTACCGTTTTTGCATCCCTAGATGCTATGATTTTTTCTTTCGCAATTTTACTTTTGTGTGCCTGTTCAAATCAGCAGTGGTCAGGGTGGGCGATGCTCCTCCGATGCTTAAGACAGTAATTTCATCGGAAATAAATGAAATAGCGAATTGGGATGAGAGAGAGAGAAGTGTGTTTATCTGTTTATCCGCTCTGATTTTTCAGTTCCTTGGATGTTCGCCAGCTTTCCTTAGTTCTGCGAAAGAGAATCGTGAGGGGCTGGGCGATGCCGAAGCATCGCCCCTCCGACGCTCAAGTCAGTAATTAATCGAAATGAATGTAAGAGATAGTGCATCGAACTGCAAAGTAAAGCTAGTACATTTAGGCATGATTCACAGAAAAACTAGTGCGTTTATAAGCGAAGTTCGAAAAAAGATGCGAGCATTTAAATATAACTAGAAACAGATAAACATGAAGTGAAGCAAGGCTGTAAAAGTGATACTGCGAGGTCGTGCTTGATCGGCTGGATTTTCCTCAAAAGTAGTACTTCTTTAGGTGCTTGATATTCCAACTGTTCCCAATCTCCCTTCCATCGTGATCTTCCAAATGATAAGCTCCTCGCCCTACTACCCTGGTAACTTTGTAGGGTCCTTCCCAAGTGGGTGCGAGCTTTCCTTGGCTTTTGTCCTTGGTATTTTGAAAAACCTTTCTGAGTACCCATTCTCCTTCCCTGAAAGTTCGCATGCGGACCTTCTTGTTGAAGAACTTCTCGACCTTCTTTCTTCTCTGCGCCATTTTAAGCAGTGCCTGGTCCCTCTTTTCGTCGATCAGCTCCAGATCCTTGAGCAATTTTTCGTAATTCTCCTTCTCTTGGCATGCTTCGATGCGTAGACTGCCGCCTCGGACTTCCGCTGGAATGACGGCTTCTTCACCATAGGCTAGGGCGAATGGGGAGCTTCCGGTTGATGTTCTAGGAGTGGTTCGGTAGGCCCATAGGACGCCAGGGAGTTCGTCCACCCACTTTGTTTTATGTGCTTCGAGCCTCTTCTTCATCATGGCCATGATAGTTTTGTTTATTGATTCGGCCTGCCCATTAGCTTCTGGGTACCTTGGTGTTGAGAACACGAGCTTGATGTTGTACCGATCGCAGAACTCCTGCACCTTCCGTCCTGTGAATTGTGTCCCATTATCCGTTCTGATCTCCTTTGGTATCCCGAATCTGCAGAGTATGTGAGTCCACGGGAACTTGATCACTTCTTGTTCTCTCACGTTGGCAAAGGCTTCTGCCTCGACCCACTTAGTGAAGTAGTCGGTGGCCACCAAAATGTACTCCTTCTGCCCAACTCCTTTCGGCAGCTTCCCCACTATGTCCATCCCCCAAGCCATGAAGGGCCAAGTTGCTGTCGTGGCATGAAGTGGCTCTGCATGGCTTTGATTCGTCACTTCAAACCTCCGACATGCTTCACAACTCCGTACATAGTTCTTGGCATCTTTCCGCAACGTCAGCCAATAGAACCCGGCTGAGATTACTTTGTGGGCCAGCGGTCTAGCTCCTTGGTGGCTTTCGCAATCACCTTCGTGTATTTCCATTAAGATCACCTGTCCTGCTGTAGGTTCGAGGCACTTGAGGAGGGGTCCCTCGATCGACCTCCTGTAGAGGTTTCCATCGTGGATTGTGTATTTTGACGCTAGCCTGGTTAACCGAACCGTCTCGGTTCTGTCTGCTGGTAGCTCCCCTGACTCCAAGTATGTTAGTATCGGACCTGTCCATGACTCTCCGATCGTTAGATCCATTACTTCCATTTCCATTGCGGCTGGCTCTTCGGCCCAGGATATCATAATCGGTCTGTTCTGTTTTAGCTGTTTTGAAGAGGCTAGATTAGCTAACGCGTCTGCTTCGATATTTTCTTCTCGCGCTATGTGCTTCATCTCACAGTCTTCGAACTCCTCCCTTATCTTCCTTGCCAGGTCATAGTACTTCTGCAATCTAGGTTCTTTCACTTGGAAGTGGTCTTCTACTTGCATTACCACTAACTGGGAGTCCGCCTGCACCTGTAATCGGCGGGCTCCGAGCTCTTTTGCCAGCTGCATGCCCCGTATCAGTGCTTCGTATTCTGCTTCATTGTTTGTGGCCTCGAAGTTCAATCGGATTGCCCTCTCGAATACTTCGCCCGTCGGGCTTCGAAGTCTTATTCCCGCCCCGTTTCCATGAACGTTGCTCGATCCATCCACCTGCAGTACCCATGGATCCGCGGCTGCCTCTCCGACCTCTAAGTTTGCTATTTCTTTTTCCGCGTCGGCCTGGAGGTTGCTGGTGAACTCAGCGATGAAGTCAGCCAGCACTTGCGACTTAATAGTAGTTCACGGTTCGAATTCGAGGCCGTAACCTCCGATCTCTACCGCCCATTTTAGCAATCCACCTAAGAGGCTCGGCTTTGAAAATATGGTACGTAACGGGTAGGACGTGACCACCTTGATTGGATGAGACTCGAAGTATGGTCTCAGCTTGCGTGATGCTGTTACTAACGCCAATGCCAGCTTTTCGAGCGCCGTGTACCTTGTTTCGGGGTCGAGCAGTGGTTTGCTTGCATAATGAAGCAGCGGCTTCTTTCACGAGGACCGCTCCGAGCGCATGCTCTGATACGGATAAGTAGAGGAGTAACGTTTCTCCTCTTTCTGGTTTCGTTAGAAGTGGCGGACTGGCGAGGTAATCCTTTACCTGCTCCAGTGCCTTCGCACAATCTTCCGTCCATTCGAACTTCTTTCCTTTGCGAAGAACTTGAAAGAATTCATGAGTCTTGTCCGAGTATCTGGAAATAAAGCGGCTGAGGGCTGCTAGCCGCCCCGTTAGTTTCTGGACCTCTTTGGGACTCCCTGGGTGCGCTATTCCTCGGACTGCCCTGATTTGAGTAGGATCGGCTTCTATCCCTCGCATGGTGACTACGTGCCCTAGGAATTTGCCGGAGGCTACTCCGAACGTGCACTTAGCGGGGTTCAGCTTCATTCTGTACTTGTTGAGAATTTCGAACGCCTGGCGCAGGTGGTCGACGTGGTCTTTTGCGGACTTCGATTTTACGAGCATATCATCTATATAGACCTCCATCATTTTTCCAATGAGTGGCTCGAACATTTTGTTCACGAGCCTCTGGTATGTCGATCCTGCGTTCTTGAGTCCGAATGGCATGACCTTGTAGCAGTATATCCCTTTGCTCGTCATGAAGGCTGTCTTCTCTTGGTCTTCGGGGTGCATGAGTATTTGGTTGTACCCCGAGAATGCATCCATAAAGCTGAGCAACTCATGCCCGGAGGTGGCATCGACAATGCAATCGATGTGGGGCAGTGGATAAGGATCTTTCGGGCATGCCTTGTTCAGATCAGTGTAATCCACGCAGACCCTGTTCTTCCCATTTTTCTTCTTCACCACTACTACGTTGGCTAGCCACGTTGGGTATTTTACTTCCCGGACGGATCCGGTATCAAGTAATTTTTGCACTTCCTCGTTGATTGCTTCATTCTTCTCCGCGCGGAACTTTCTCCTCCTTTGTTGTACTGGCTTATGGTTCGGATCGACCTGCAACTTGTGTGTCATCACTTTGGGGTTGATGCCGACCATATCCTTGTGTGACCATGCGAACACCCCTTTCTCCTGGCTAAGAAAGTTGATCAACTCGTCCCGAATATTCGGCTCTAACCCTGCCCCAATATTTGTCTTCCTGGTGGGATTTTCCGGGTCGAGCCCGACCTCTTCTGTTTCCTTCAACTCCCCCGCAAGTGGAAGTGGCTCGCTTCTGAGGAAATGTTGTTGGGTGCACACCGCCTTGAAGCTTGCGTAGTAACACTCTTTCGCGGCATTCTGCTCCCCTCGGATGGTGCAGATCCCTTCGGTAGTCGGGAACTTGACGACTTGGTGGAAGGTTGAAGGGACTGCTTTCAATTGGTGCAACCAAGGTCGCCCCAGCAATGCGTTATAGGCGCTAGGAGCGTCTACGACCATGAAGGATATGTCGTAGTGTGCCCCCCCACAATAGGTTGGGAGGACTATTGTCCCAACAGTCATCTGAACGCCGCCATTGAATCCAATCAAGGGCGTCTAGGAGCGAACAATCTTCCCCTCTGGGATCTCCATTTCCCTGAGGGCGTGCATGAACAGGATATTCGCTGAACTTCCGTTGTCGACCAGGATCCTTCTCACGAGGCAGTTCGATATGAGCAAGGATATTACCAACGCGTCGTCATGGGGGTGGCTCAGCCCCGATACTTCTTCACTCGTGAACTCAATCGGATGGTGGCTTAAATTCTTTCACGGAGCCACGGCTTCTTCTCTAGTTAGCCTCCGGGCTCGCTTTGCCGCGGACTTGGTGATGCCGCTAATTTTCGATCCTCCAGTTATGCAGTTGATGGTGCGAACTGAGATTGGTGGCTTCGGTACACCCGCTTTTTCCGAGCCTGGCTCATCTGCGTGCTTGTCTCGGGTCCAGGTCTTCTTTCCTCGGTCCGATAGGTATTCTGCTAAATATCCTTTCTTAAGGAGTTCCACTACTTCAAGACGCAAGGCACGGCAGTCCGCGGTGGTGTGGCCGTGGTCGTTGTGGAACTCACAAAACTTTTGAGCATCACGTGCGGCTGGATCGACCTTCATCTTCGGGGGCCACTTCACTTTCTCCGGCATGCATCGGAGCACGTTCTGGACCAGATCCGCAGGTGCAATAGAGAGTGTGTACTTCGGGATGTACGGTCCCAGGTGGTTAATCTGGGGAGGCTTGACGTACGGGTGAGTCCTCGGAGGGCGTCTGTCCCTCTGCTCTCTCCGGCCCTCTTCTCGAACGTGGGGCCTTCCACTGTTCCGGCGCGCTCGACGGTAAGGCTCGTCTTCCTCCCACTTTATGAGTGCCTACGCGCGGTTTAGGGCGTCATCCATCGTCTGGCAAGGATAGATAGAGAGCTCTCGATACAGGTCGGAGTCTACGTCGAGGCCCTTGGTGAAGGCTCGTACCGCGGTACTGTTCGGACAGTTGGGCACCGCCACCAGCTCTTTGTTAAATCTGGATAGGTACGCTCGTAGAGATCATCTGGGTGTTTGTCGAGGCATCTACTGCTTGAGTACTGCCTCAGGAACAGTTGGTGTAGTTCGGCAAAGGTGGAGATCGAACTCCTGGGTAGATTTATGAACCACTGCAGGGCAGGACTGGTAAGGATTGAGCCGAAACTCTTGCACATGCATGCCTCCATCAGCGTACTCGGGATCGCCAACGCCAGCATCTTCTGCCGATAAACCGCTATATGGTTCTCCGGGTCGGAGGTACCATCGTATAAAACAAAACTGGGCAGCGCGAACCTGGACGGGAGTTCAGCCCCGACGATATTTGGCGAGAAGGGGACTCCGCATAGCTTTCTCTCGGTATAGTTCTCTCCTACACCGGGAGACCCGGGATTCTGGATAACAAGGATTCGAGGTGACCAAACCTCTGTTCGAACCTTCGTTCAATCTGCTGGACGGCTTGCATTTCGGCCCGGGTCATATGCCCCGCCCCCATGCTGGGAGCTGGAGGGTCTTCTGGGGTTCTTTCGGTGGTGGTCCCCTCGGTACGGTTGAATTCGACCTCCAGATTTCTGGCCGAAATGCCGGTGTTTCTCTCCGCGCTCGCAGGCTCTACTACTATTGGTCGTCTATTGTCATTCTGCAGCTATAACCTTCGGTTCTCCCTCTCAAGGAGTTCGAATCTTCTCGCCATCTCTTCCAACGCGCTCTCTGCCCTCCGCACCTGGGTCACCAGTCTCGAGACGTGTGGACTCTCGAGGATGTTTGGTGGCGGCAGCAGAAATGCTATCACTTCTAACGGGGTCACGCTGAATTCCTTCCTTAGATTGTCCAGCGCTCCCGCCGGATCAGGGAGGCGTGGGGCCCCGCTGTTCGGATCAATGGCTCGCCCACGGCCCGGTGCCGTTGGGGCTCCTTGGCCTGTCCCAGCCGGAACACCTCGACCTCGTCCTGCGGCTGGCGCAGTTTTCCGGCTGCCGGCTCCTTCCTCAGGGATCTTGCTTGTGTTGTCCGTCATTCCTGCAAGAAAAGTGAATTTGTTCTCGAGGCCCCACGGTGGGCGCCAAATTGTTGAGGTTCGAATTTTGTAGGTAATCGGAGCCCCGAGAACTATAATATATAACGAAGACTTTTACAGGATGAATGACGACGTATTACAGTTGGCGGTGAGAGTAAAAGACTAGCTATCAATAGACAAAGATTCTAACAACTACCCTTCAAGAAAAGATAAGAAACAGCTAATGAAAGCGTATTATGAGCTAGCCTCCCTCCGTCCGTTTCGCCGCGAATACTTGGATATATTTATAGGGACGCTGAAAACCCTAGGATTTCGCACCCTCAGCCACGTCTTGAGCTTGTAACTGCCGGGGTGGTTGGTAGGTAGTGGGTATGGTGGCTCCTATTTTCCCGCATAGTGGCTGTTGGGCGGTTGAGATAATCTCGGGTTTTGTCTCACCGAACTTCCCCCTGTGTCTACTTGGTCGGAGGGTCGAATCGAGCTGCTTTTAGAAGTAGTTCGGGTCTCTTGCCGGCTTCGAACTGCTCACTTCGGACTGTTTACTTCGAACCAAAGCCCCTTGTGTCGAGGTCGACAGTTGGCCAGCGCTGCATGAGTTCGATTTCTACGCTTGGGCCGGGTCGGATCTGGTCCGGACCTCCAACACTATGGACTTGTGGATCGGTTATTATGGCCTCGCTACATATTCTGGGCTTGATTGATTAGGTCTCTGCGTACTTATCAGTTACATTTATTGTAATATCCCCAACTAGCTTCGATCAATAAGCTTGTTAGGCGTTGGTTATCAGGCCTATGCGGCCTCGATTGTTAGGCCGATGCTAGATGAACTTATACTGAGGTGCAATGTACTTCGAGCTTTTAAAAAATGAATAGTATAACGGTCGGATGGGCCTGGGCCATCCATTGGATTGGATGCTAGGACCTATCTCCAACAATAAATATTACTTTCTCCGTTTCGGTCAAATTGTTCTAATTTGATCGGGCACGATAACCAAGGTATATAAGTGATAGTGGAATACAATTTTAATTTAAAAATATTTATACTAATATAAATATTTTTAGTTGATTATATGACGTTTCTATTTTACAATACAATTTCATTCTGAATATGCCCCGGTGTAAAACAACATACTCAAAATTAAACACCACTTAAATTAATTCAATATGAATACTAATTTATGAATATAATCATCCATGAGGTATTCGTGAACATATAAATAAGAAATTGGAATTTGACCATCATATTTAAAATGGCAACATGAAAGTTTCTTAATCCTAATAATTGCTCATCAATTACTTATCAAAAGTATTTTATAACCCTTTAATGAAACGACATGTGAAAACTTATTCATTAAAAAATTCAATCGATGATTAATTTTTTATTTCATTAGAGATTAATAGTATCTTATGATCATGAATTTTTTGTTTATTAGACCTAAAATAGAAAGGCACATGAAAAGTTTTTAAATATGGAGAATTGTATGCCAACAATCCCAATTAGTGATGATCAATATATATAATTATGATTGAACCACATTTAAAAGTATTTGTATCAACGACTAATAAAATTAAAAATTATTTGTAGGATCTTCGTGAAACATCATGTGAAGAATTACTCAACAGTTCGATTAAATACTCAAATACTAATTAATTAAAAAATGTGACATCCTAATTATTGTTACATCAGTGAGGATAAAATATAAATATTTTACGAATGGACTTATTATTATTATTCAAAAGCCATGTGAAACTGCCCATCAAACAATCAATTAAATATTGGTGAAAATTTAGAACAAAATCAGCTGTAAAATATATATATTTTTTAGTTTTTAGGTTTAAAAATTATAAATGAAAGTTAATTTTACATATAAAAATAAGATTAATTATTTACTAGTAAATTATTTCGATCTACCTTTGAAATTTCTTCCTTTCTGCATTACCACTAAATATATATTGAGTGTTTTGATTTGATGTTTAAAGTCATTTTAGCCTTTTTTCGGTTGAATTGGAGATAATTGCGACTTTTTATGGTATAGGTTTACAGGAAGAGTTATGGCCACTAATTTTATATTCTGACTCTACGGAAGCAGTGAACGAGTTAATTAAAGTTGATGAAGATTCTAGCCTTCTTCCTGATGGAATGACAAAGATCATGGCTGATCTGAAGGATAAATTTATTGTTGATATTTATCATATGCTGGTTAGAAGTGCAAATAGTATTATTTATCGTTTAGCTTTTCATGGTGCTAATTGTGATGATCTTGTCATTTGGACGAAAGATTATCCTAATTGGTTAACCGATATTGTTCGAGGTGATTTATAAAAATTCTTTTTGTTTCAAAAAAAAAATTAAATCACACTTTTAATCTATACTATATAATAATCTAGATTGAAACTTATTTATATCTTTATGTTTTCTTGATATATATATATATATATAATGATTAAAATAACTTATATTTCTTATTATATTATACTTAAAAGACATATGCTGTTTAATTAACTCATACTTTTTTCCATGATCTCATTTAAAAGCGTAAATTCATCCCACTTACCAGAAACTTTATTTTTAACAATTGTCTTAACTAGTTCCCTGGGGTGACAACAACCTTAGAGTCCTCGAACTCTTTTCGACAAGAACAAATTTTATATCTCTCTAATATATATAGATTTATAGGATAACTATTGATCTTGGATCAAATAGTTTAACTATTCATTTTATGATCTCAAATATGAGTTTTAAATTGATCAAAACTTAAAAATTCACAAAACTTTGGATTCAAAATCTCTTATTGAATTTATAAATAAAGAATTTTATAACATTTTGTGTAGTAATGTATTAAAAGTCTTAAGTTACCACAGTTTCGTTCATCTACCCAACGATGACATGTTTTATGTGCCAATATAGTATTAGTGGTAAAGTTATATAGGCACATTAACACGTAACAACCAAATTATCATTTAAGTCAAAAAAGAAATAAATTATAACAAAACTAGGCGCCTCTCTTCCTCACTAGGAGATTATTTATCACACTTTTCATATTCCACTCTCTATTCTACTATTAAAATTATTAATTTTTATTTAATATTTTTCATAATCATAATTTATTATAGTTTTAACAAATTTTATAAGTTCAAAAGTAGGATTAATTCCATCCAATTAGGATATATAATATTTTTTAATAATTTTTTTTTATAATTTTTAACTAAAATTTGATTATTAAAATTGATTAATTTAAAAACATAATTTGTGTTCTTATAACATTTTTATTTTTATTCTTAAAAACGAATTAGAGTATTTTGTATTATACTTAATTTTTGTTATCATAAAAGTATTAATTAAAATCTGCAATGGAGACAATGTGTGACACTATAATGAGACACAGAATTTGATTCGCTAAATTGCCAAAGGCTTAGAAGAACTTCCCATTTTCTTCACCAACTATATAACTCCGCCAACTTTCCCTCTCTCACAATGAAATCCACTTTCTTCTCCACATTCTCTCCCCTTTATTACGACTAATCCACGTACAACCACAACCAACTAAATCCGACGGATGCGACGTATGCGACGAGTGATGACGAGGAGCATGCTACGACGTCGTTGCTTTCCATGCATGCAGCTATCCGTGTGAATGCATGCAAATATCTGTGTGTGCAGTTAGTTAGGCTTGCTGTTATTAGATTCTTTCTCTAGAATATTCATCACCATTGTATATAAGCTATGTACATATACTCTGCGACTGATATGATGAATACACATTTTTTTTCTTCCACTGAATATATGAGTTTTTCTTGGCTTTCCACGTGATTTCACATGGTATCAAGAGCCATCACAATCTTCTTTCAATATGACTGATTCTACCTCCGTTGACGATGCATTTTATGAGGAGCAGCTTCTTCTTCACGGCTCCGATCATCCAGGTATGGCGCTTGTGTCGTTTCCGCTCACTGATGCGAACTATCGCATGTGGAGAATCGCAGCTGTCACAGCTCTCACTTCTAAAGACAAATTTGGTATGGTTAATGGTGCTTGTGTGCGTCCGTCTTCTACTTCTAAATTTTTTCGAAAGTGGCATAAAGTCGATAGCATGGTCCTTTCATGGTTGAAGTCGTCTATCTCGAAGGATATTGTTCATCAGTTTGCATATGCTAGTTCTGCTTCTGTTCTCTGGAAGGAGCTTGAAGAGCGGTTCAGTGTGACTAATCTCTCTTTACTGTATCAGCTTAAACGTGATATAGCTATTATGCGGCAGGACACTTCCGGCGTTACTGACTATTACGGCAAATTGAAGGATCTAACTGATCAGCTGGAAGCTCTACGTCCTGGTTTGGATTCCGCAAGTATTCTCAGCAAGTATTCCGGCAAGTCTAATGATTTTCTTCTTGGTGCTAGGACTGCCCTCAATGATGCACTAGCAGTGTTCGATGACATGCGTATGGAAGATCGCTCCATGGAATTTCTGCTCGGTCTCAATGATGTCTTCTCTATTGAGAAGAATCAGGTTTTGTTAACTGAACCATTGCCTCATATTAACAAAATCTACTCTATGATGATTAAGGCAGAGCAGAATTGCCATATCTCTGAATCTTTTCATGCTGGTTCTGATAATGCGGCGATGTATGTCAAGTCTTCTCCTCAGTGGTCTCGCGGCTCTTCTCGATCTCGTCCGTTTCAGCGCCGTGATTACTCATCTATTTCCTGTACTCATTGCAAACGGGTTGGTCATACTGTGGATAAGTGTTTCAAACTCGTTGGATATCCCGATTGGGTGGATCCGCAGAAACGTCGAACACCACCTACTGCTGCGATGGTTTCTGAAACTCCATTGGATGTTACTGCACATCATCCTTCCTCGGAGCTTGTCAATGTTGCGCTGCATGAGGATTTTGCAGGTAGTTCTTCTTCTACTTGCCTTAGTACGATGCTTGATAAATCTATTAATCTTGTTTCTTGGATTGTGGATACCGGTGCGACTAGCCATATGTCTAACTCTCTTGATCTCCTTATTAAACCCATCTCTATACCTACTGATATTCCCGTATGTCTTCCTGATGGTAGTACTCAACATGTCACTCATACAGGTTCTTCTTATCTTTCTCCACAACTCACACTCTTATCTGTCCTCTATATACCATCATTCAAATTTAATCTTTTATCTGTAGCCAAAGCTTCTCGCGATTCGCATCTCTCTTTCAAGTTCTTTGACAAATGTTGTTTGGTGCAGGACCTTAACTCTGATAAGATCATAGCTGCTGGTATTCTACACAAAAATCTATACATCCTCAATAAGAGCTCATTCACTTCCTCAGCTATTCAAGCCTCCCAGCAGCATTTTGCTTCTCATTTCTTGTCTTGTAATCCTTCTGTCTACTGTAACATGTCCATGAATGTATCTCTTTGGCATTCACGTTTAGGTCACCCATCAAATAAAGTGTTGTCTCAGCTTAAATCTTGTATCCCTGTATCAACATTTCATGATGTTTCTTCTTGTGATATATGTGTACATTCCAAACAACACCGCATTCCATTTCCTTCTAGCTCTATACACACAACATCTTGTTTTGATATGATCCATATAGATGTCTGGGGACCATTTCATATCCCATCTCGAACTGGTGCTCGGTTCTTCCTCACAATAGTTGATGATTTTAGTCGTTGCACATGGACCATGCTTATTTCTCATAAAACTCAAGTCAGCTCCACTCTCAAATCTTTCCTTGCCTATGTAACCACACAATTTAATTGCCATGTTAAAGTCATCCGCTCTGATAATGGTTCAGAATTTATCAATCATTCTTGTTCCTCCTTGTTTACTTCTCTTGGCATAGTTCACCACAGGTCTTGCCCATACACACCTCAACAAAATGGTGTCGTGGAACGTAAACATCGACATCTTCTCCAGGTAGCTCGAGCTCTTCTCATTCATTCCAAATTGCCTAAATCCTTTTGGGGAGATGCTCTTCTTGCTGCTACCTTTCTCATTAATCGACTTCCTTCTGCTATACTTGACTGGAAATGTCCTTATTTTCTTCTCTATAATAAGATGCCTGATTACACTACCCTTAGAGTGTTTGGCTGTCAAGCTTTTGTTCTCAATAAAACTAAATCCCATGATAAGTTTGATAGTCGTTCCTTTTCTGGGGTTTTTGTGGGTTACCCTAACTCTCAAAAAGGTTACAAGGTCTATATTCCTGAGACTAACCGTGTTCTTATTTCCAGGGATGTCATTTTTCATGAGCACACTTTTCCTTCCATTCCTGATCGTTCTGCCACCAGTATATTGCCTACCTGCAGCCCACTTGTCACCCCTACAGATGATATTATTCCTACACCTCCACAAGACTCTCCGGGTTTGCCTTCTCATTCTCCACCTACCTCTCCTCTACCCGATTCTTTTTCTTCCTCCTCTTTATCACCCTCAGCTTCTCCACACTCAAATTCTCCTTCTGCAGCACCTCTCAGACACAGCTCACGTGTGAGACAACCTCCGGCTTGGCTAAAAGATTATACCACCTCTTTACACTGTGTTACTACCCCTTCTTCTTCGCATTCTTCTATAGCATCCACTTTTGCTGATTCTATTGCTCTCCTATCCACATTCCAAGAACCACATACTTATAATCAAGCACGTACTAACATTCATTGGCAGGAAGCAATGCAGGCTGAGCTTGATGCTCTAGAACGTAATAACACATGGGAATTGACCTCTTTACCTGCCGGAAAGCGAGCTGTTGGCTGCAAATGGGTTTATAAGGTGAAATGTAAAGCTGATGGATCTATTGAGCGTTATAAAGCTCGACTTGTAGCTAAGGGCTTTACACAAGTCGAGGGTGAAGATTTTCATGATGTTTTCTCACCGGTTGCTAAGATTGTTACTGTTCGACTTCTTGTTGTTCTTGCAGCATCTAAGGACTGGCCTATTCATCAAATTGATATCAACAATGCTTTCTTACATGGTTCCCTATCCGATGATATCTATATGCTGCCGCCTCCCGGTTACACCAAAGCCAAACCCGGTGATGTCTGCAAACTAACCAAGTCGCTTTATGGGCTTAAGCAAGCCTCTCGTGAATGGAATTCTGAAATCACTTCTAAGCTGCTCTCTTTTGGGTTCATTCAATCAATGCATGATCATTGTCTATTCATTCTGTCCAAGTCTACATACACTATCTTTCTTACCGTGTATGTTGATGACATTCTAATCACAGGGTCCAGTCTGCAGCTCATCACTGAGGTCAAACAATTTCTACACTCCTTATTTACCATTAAGGATCTCGGTGACGTCAAATATTTTCTTGGCATGGAATTTACACGGTCTGCAGATGGTATTTTCATTTCTCAGTCCAAGTATGCGACGGACATCCTCCGAGATTCCAGCATGCTTGATTGCTTGCCTGCCTCTACACCTTTTCCTCCTGGTTTTCGGTTCTTGGCAGCAGATGATACATCTTCTCCTTCTCTTGATAATCCTGAGCAGTATCGTCGACTTGTGGGTCGGCTCTTATACTTAAACTACACTCGACCTGATCTCACGTATGCCATGCAACAATTCAGCCAGTTTGTTCACTCTCCTCGACAGACTCATTGGCTTGCCGCTCAACATGTTCTGCGCTATCTTTCCGCTTCTCCTTCGCGTGGTATTTTCTATTCCTCAGCTAATTCTATGCAGCTCCGAGCATATTGTGACTCGGACTGGGGTGCTTGTAAAACCTCTCGAAAATCTCTCTCTGGGTATTGCGTTTTTATTGGTGATTGCATACTATCTTGGAAGACCAAGAAACAGCCCACCGTTGCTTGTTCGACCGCCGAAGCCAAGTACCGTGCCATGGCTGCAACGGTTCATGAACTCCAGTGGATTTCCTATATGCTCCATGATTTTCAGTGTTCGTTTCCTTTGCCTGTACCTCTATGCTGTGATAATAAGGCCGCGATTCATATCGCAGAGAATCCGGTGTATCATGAACGCACGAAGCACATCGAAATAGACTGCCATGTCGTGCGTCTTGCGTTCAAAGCCGGATTGATTCAGCCCGTTCATGTTTCGTCTTCCGCTCAGACCGCAGACATCTTTACCAAGGCTGTTCCCGTTCATACATTTCGCGTTCTCTTGTCCAAGCTGCATTTGTGGGAGGTGCAGCTTGAGGGGGGATATTACGACTAATCCACGTACAACCACAACCAACTAAATCCGACGGA
>JAPKLW010006293.1:0-17784 GCA_026898455.1 Plectranthus barbatus | reverse complement strand
CTCGGATGCGCAAAAGGACGTTTACTCTTGATAAAAACCTTAGATTTTAAACCCTTTAAAAGCTCAATTTCCTCTCGGACAATTGTTCTAATAAATCTAATTTATTTGCGTCATAATTGATAACCTAGACCTCTCGGTTCAAAAACTACCAATTCAAATCACAATTAATGGCCAGTTAATCACAATTCATGAAAATCCCAAATTAAATTAGAATATCAAAGGAAAAGGAACATTAAATTGCATAAACTGTTGAATGAATAAATACAAAGTTTCAACACCCTAGAATCCACAAATAGGTTTAGCCAATCATGCTAAATCCCAGAAAAACAAAGAGATGAAGAGTCATAAAAATAAGAAAAGGAAATTAAAAACCCTGTAGTCTTCAATCTTCAATTCTTGTCATGCTCTTCCAGTTCTCCTTGAATTTCTGCAAAATACCCTCGTTCTCTAGGCTTCGGGATAAATTCGGAATGTAGGAATTTGAGAATAATAATTGTGGAACCTTTCTTGGCTTTTTGATCTTATATTTATAGGTGAGGATTTTAATCTTCAAAAGATTTGAGCAAAATATGTGACTTGGGTAGGAAGATACGTAATAATACGTAAAATCACGGAAACTCACGAGCAGTGGAATCACGTCCGGCGATCACGGGTAGGGGAGGGCGATCGCCGGATCTGTGTCGAGAGGAAGTAGGCGCGTCCGGCAACTCACTTGCAGAGCCGGCGGTCGCCGGCCGTTGCAGGTGGTCGCCGGATCTGCATCATGTCGCGGGGATGGTATGCACGAACGCCGGAGGTGAGAGGGCTCGCCGGCTTTGCTTCTCGGACGTCGGATACGCATGGAAACTCGCCGGGAAGGAGTTGGGGTCGCCGGTTTTGAGCAGCTCTCGCCGTTCTTGCATGCAGACGCCGGGTTTGCAGTGGAACGCCGGGTGGATGCACCTGATCGCCGGCAGGCGTGGTTGGGTCGCCGGTTTTGATCGTTTGCTCGCAGGTGGAGTGAGTCGCCGGTTCTGGGAGGAAAGCTCGCCGGCTGGAAGGCTGGAGATGATCGCCGGACTGGGAGAAAGTCGCCGGATTAGTGGAAGGTCGTCGGTCGCGCATGCAAGTCGTCGGTTTTGTCACGTAGCTCCTTCTCTCGACATTTCCTTGTAAATTCTATCTTTTTCTTTGCCCAATGCAAACCAACATGAGCAGTCCGTCAAATGCTTGCTCGATTATCTCGTTTAATTCTCAGAAATACGTCTAAACTGTGCAAAACAACATCAACAAGACCAAACATAATATTTCCTCAAATAATAAGAATAACGCACGAAAACACCACGCAATTGGCTCAGTTGAAGTAATAATTCAAATAAAACCTATCAATTAAATGCACAGAGTGAGTGTTTATCAAACCCCCCAAACTTAAACTATTGTTCGTCCTCGAACAATGAAAAGACAAAACAAAACAAAAATAAACACGAGGGGGTGCATTAATTGATCATCAGCGGTTTCAGACACAAAATGGGGTTGTGATTCTCACACCAATCACTGCAAATTCATCAGTTAAATGCAAACAGACAATTTCAATCCTGGCCTCTAAAAGTTCGCTTCTCACAGGATAGTGTATCACTCAAATTTCGCTCGAATAGTGAGAAAGGTTAGTGTATACTCTCAAATTGTCAACTGCACACTCTTTCTACCATAGGCTTGCTCGTCGTCTAAACTCTCCACTGACTATGGGAATGCTAGGATAAAGATCAAAAAGGTCTTTTATTCAGGTTCTAATGTAGGCACATTGGTGAAAGGTATGGAAAATTTGGCTAAAAGTGACTAAATAAATTCATCCTTATAACTCCATTCACTCCATTATTCCTCATCACATACCACATATCTGATCTACCAATACAGACTGCTAGCACAGTAAATTTTCAGGACCAACTTCACTTTGAACACATATAATAATTTCTTATCCTTCTACAGATATTGTCTCATAGACAAGACAGTTATCACAACTATTGCCCACCATTTTTTATTTTTTATTTTTTTTTTACCTCAACTCATAGACAAGAAGGAATCCTAGCTTTCACTTATAGACAAGAACAGAAAACCAGGGACTCAAAGGCTAATTATGGACAACAGCAGCCAATCTACCCTTTATTTCACCCACATCTTATAGACAAGATACTATTCACCTGCACATAGCACTTTCCCATAGACAAGATAGAACTAAAACACTTTTCTTGACTCATAGACAAGACAGAAAAGTAACAGGCTCAAAGGGGTTTCACCAAGGATAAAATAGTATAGAAGACAGTGTTTGTGATAATGTAACTAACAAAGACGGCCCCTCATACAGCTCTAGACAACGACTCTATCTTCACCACCTAACATTGTTGGATACCCTTACAAATCCATCCACACCTCCTATCATCCGGGTTAAGAAAGAAAAGGCTTTCAGGCTCAACTGGGCTAACAAAGGAGTAATGCTTTAGGTTAGTGTTTGGGTTCATTGTGGCTCATGAAACGATGGCCTAAAATCATTTCTAAATCCTTGACACTCTCCTACGCAATTTTGAGCAAGAAACCAGAGCAAGTTCTAGAGATCAAATGCACAGCGACATACTCTCAATGAAACAAAAATAGGCTCAAATTCTCACATGGCTATGAGCTTATTCAAGAGGCCAAAATCAATCTCATCCATCCACACATCACCAAATCATTCACAGCAATCAATACAAGTCTCACGAGAAAGAAAGGGCTGTCATCATAAACTTGATCAACAACGCAAAAATAAACACCATATCACTTCTTTCCTATCCAATACTCAAGTTCCTAGTACAGACTCAGCAAAATTAAATAAAACGAAAAAAATCCTAATCAAATCTAATTCAGCAAATAACCACTCAAATAACCAAACTAATAACAAAAGCAGTTTAAACATAAAAGAAAATAAGGAAGAAACACACACATCGACCGATCACCTCCTCCTCCCCCCCAAACTTATTCGATACACAGGAGAGAATAAGTTTGTGGGAAAAAGGATCACGGAGATGTGTGGAGAACCTCGATAAATCTCACTGCGGTGGAGAGCGGGCCATAGACTTATGCAACTTCTAGTACTTCGAGCTCTGTTCCTATACCAACAAACTCAACAACCACAAGTGAACGTAAAATATGAAACTAAAAAGAAATAACATAAATTTAATGGCTAAAAAGAGATAGAAAGTTGGGTTGCCTCCCAACAAGCGCTTTATTTATTGTCTGTAGCTAGACACAGTAGAGGTGGACCTAGGGATCAGGTAGATCAGTGTCTGGAATCCGGTCAGAGTCCTTGAATCGCCCACCGCAGTTCTTCTTCTCCATGGCCTTGCAGATGGAGAACGTGACTGTCTCATCATTCACTCTCAGGCTCAGCTCTCCTTTCTTCACGTCAATCAGTGCATCCGCGGTGTTCAGAAATGGTCTCCCAAGTATCAGCGGAATGCCTCTGTCTTCCTCCATGTCCAAAACCACGAAATCGGCTGGGAAAACAAAATTCCCAACCTTCACCAGTACATCCTCGACTACCCCCTTTAGGGTAGTTCACCGACCTGTCAGCCATCTGAAGCCTGATGGTGGTTGGTTTGATGTCCCCAATTTGCAGCTTCTTGAAGATGGATAGGGGCATCAGATTTATGCTCGCCCCCGAGTCACAGAGGACCTTCTCAAAATTCTGCCCCCCAATGGTACAAGGGACTGAGAAGCATCCTGGATCAGCCCTTTTTACTGGCATCTTCTTCTGAATAATGGCGCTGCATTCCTCGAAGAGGTTTACTGTCTCGAACGCGCCAAAGGGCTTCTTCTGGGTGACCATGTCCTTCAGAAACTTCAAGTACCCAGGAATTTCCTGCACCACTTCAATCAGAGGTAGATTGATGTGGATCTTCTTCATATGCTCCAGGAAGCGCTTGTACCTCTCATTCTTCTGCTTCTTAGCAAGCCTCTGCGGAAAAGGAACAGCGGTAGGACCAGTAACTCTGGGTCTGTCTTCAGGACAGACCTCTTTACCCTTTTCAGTACGTTCTTCTTCAGGAAGAACAGGGTCGGGCTGTGCAACTTCAGGTTGCACAGGCGTGTCAGCAGGCTTAGATGGCCTTTTAGCAAATCGCTGTGGGAAAGGAATAGCGATATAGCCAGGAAAAGGAGTTTTGTATTCCAGACGAGTACCCTTACTCTCTTGACTGTGTTCTTCTTCAGGAAGAACAGGAGCAGGCTGTGCAACTTCAGGTTGCACAGGTGTAGAAGTGGGCACAGATGGGCCCTCATATCCTCTGCCACTACGAGTGGTAATGGCATTGCAGTGCTCCGTCGGGTTCACCACGGTATTGCTAGGAAACTTTCCAGGAGTGTGCTGATTGCTGATTGTCTTGGCAATCTGGGAGGTCTGTGTATCCATCTGCTTCGTATGCTTCCCCATTTCTCCCATAGCAGTCCGCAACTCAGAAATGTCCCCCTCCATCTTGCTTGTCTTGGCATTGGACACTGCAATAAACTGCGTGAGGAGTTCCCTCATGCTTGGCTCTTCAGGACCATCAACTGCCCCATTGGTTACAGAAAACCCAGGTGGGGGCTGCAGTGCATTATTCGGATTGGCGTAGGAGAAGTTGGGGTGATTCCGATTGTTGGGATGGTACGCCATGTTCCCTGATGGATATCCCCTGTTGTTCTGGAAGTTCCTCTGGTTCACAAAATTTGCATCTTCCGTTTGCTCATAACCTTGCTGCGGGCGGTTATTTTCCAGCTTAGCAATCCGGGTCTCCAGTAATTTGGTGGAAGCAGCCACCTCTTTCCTCATCAACTTAACCTCAGCAACTAAATCTCCAGTGTCATCAACCGCTGCTATTCTGTGATCATCCCTGTCTGCTGGCCAGTTGTACTCACTTTTTGCCATCATTTCCAGTAAAGCTAACCCTTCCTGTGGTGGTTTAGCAGTCAGTGACCCTCCAGCTGAAGCATTCACATGCTTCTGGGTCTCCCTGTCCAGTCCTTTGTAAAAATGACACATCTGCTGCTTCTCAGTAAAACCATGGCAAGGGCAGGAGCGCAAGAGATCCTTGAATCGCTCCCAAGCCTCGTACAGTGACTCTCCAGAAAACTGCCTGAATTGTGAGATCTGAGTCTGCAACTGAATCGTCTTGCTGGGTGGGAAGAACTGAATCAGAAACAGCTTGCATAATTCTTCCCATGTTGAAATCTCGTCGCAGTTCAATGTCATGTACCACGACAAGGCTCTGTCGCGCAATGTGAAGTGGAACAGGTGCAACCGAATATAGTCGATAGGCACCTGATTCTGCTTGACTGTATCGCAGAGCAGCAGAAATCTCTGAACGTGTAAATGAGGGTCCTCAGATGGTAGTCCCCCATACTGATTCTGTTGAGCTGTGTGTATCAGACCAGTCTTCAGCTCGAAGTTCGGTGTATCCACCCTTAGCCCAAAATCTGCATTACGATGCCTATCAGTCATAGGCTCGTACATCTCATCAACAGTGGGCGCTCTCCGGGCTTCAGGAGCCTGATTCTCTTGAAGTCGTAGATTCATCTCTTGGAGCTGCCTCTGCAGCTCAGCTATCTGTGCCGCTTGATTTTCAGCCATCTGAAATGCCAACTTCCTTCTCGCGGTGTTTCTTCGGCAGGTAGACTCGATCTCTGGGTCTAAAGGTTCAGCAGCTGGACCTTTTGCCCTGGTTTGCATACACTACCTGCACAAGAAAACACACCGTGAACGGCACAGAGAATAAACAGAATTAAAATTAAAAATGCGTAAAATAAAGCCTAGAGTAATTAGCGTAATATCAGAATTAGTGTTAATTTCAAATCTTTGCAGTCCCCGGCAACGGCGCCAAAAACTTGATAGCGCGTTTCGCAACGCGCTAAAGCTGCAAGTGTACAGACCACTGCAGAGGGCAAGTAATAAATTATCGAACTCAAGGACTGCAGGCTCGAAGTACAACTAAGCACTAAAACGTAGATATCGTACTACTATCTAGGCGAATCATATAAGGAAATTGATTTATCTAAACTAATTAATTTTAAAGCAATGATAAAATAAAAAGATTTAATTAACGATTTTTTGAAAGCTAGTGAGAAAACAGGATTCCAGGGCAATCCACTTTGAATATTAAACAAACAACGTTTTCATGCAATTCAATCCCAATTTAATTTCCAGAGATGTGAGCAATCGCGAAAGTGTTATCAGGTGATCCTCTCGGACTCTAAACCATAACATGGAAATAAAAGACCTAGTGACTCCTCTCGGATGCGCAAAAGGACGTTTACTCTTGATAAAAACTTTAGATTTTAAACCCTTTAAAAGCTCAATTTCCTCTCGGACAATTGTTCTAATAAATCTAATTTATTTGCGTCATAATTGATAACCTAGACCTCTCGGTTCAAAACTACCAATTCAAATCACAATTAATGGCCAGTTAATCACAATTCTTGAAAATCCCAAATTAAATTAGAATATCAAAGGAAAAGGAACATTAAATTGCATAAACTGTTGAATGAATAAATACAAAGTTTCAACACCCTAGAATCCACAAATGGGTTTAGCCAATCATGCTAAATCCCAGAAAAACAAAGAGATGAAGAGTCATAAAAATAAGAAAAGGAAATTAAAAACCCTGTAGTCTTCAATCTTCAATTCTTGTCATGCTCTTCCAGTTCTCCTTGAATTTCTGCAGAATACCCTCGTTCTCTAGGCTTCGGGATAAATTCGGAATGTAGGAATTTGAGAATAATAATTGTGGAACCTTTCTTGGCTTTTTGATCTTATATTTATAGGTGAGGATTTTAATCTTCAAAAGATTTGAGCAAAATATGTGACTTGGGTAGGAAGATATGTAATAATACGTAAAATCACGGAAACTCACGAGCAGTGGAATCACGTCCGGCGATCGCCGGTAGGGGAGGGCGATCGCTGGATCTGTGTCGAGAGGAAGTAGGCACGTCCGGCGACTCACCTGCAGAGCCGGCGGTCGCCGGCCGTTGCAGGTGGTCGCCGGATCTGCATCATGTCGCGGGGATGGTATGCACGAACGCCGGAGGTGAGAGGGCTCGCCGGCTTTGCTTCTCGGACGTCGGATATGCATGGAAACTCGCCGGGAAGGAGTTGGGGTTGCCGGTTTTGAGCAGCTCTCGCCGTTCTTGCATGCAGACGCCGGGTTTGCAGTGGAACACCGGGTGGATGCACCTGATCGCCGGCAGGCATGGTTGGGTCGCCGGTTTTGATCGTTTGCTCGCAGGTGGAGTGAGTCGCCGGTTCTGGGAGGAAAGCTCGCCGGCTGGAAGGCTGGAGACGATCGCCGGACTGGGAGAAAGTCGCCGGATTAGTGGAAGGTCGTCGGTCGTGCATGCAAGTCGTCGGTTTTGTCACGTAGCTCCTTCTCTCGACATTTCCTTGTAAATTCTATCTTTTTCTTTGCCCAATGCAAACCAACATGAGCAGTCCGTCAAATGCTTGCTCGATTATCTCGTTTAATTCTCATAAATACGTCTAAACTGTGCAAAACAACATCAACAAGACCAAACGTAATATTTCCTCAAATAATAAGAATAACGCACGAAAACACCACGCAATTGGCTCAGTTGAAGTAATAATTCAAATAAAACCTATCAATTAAATGCACAGAGTGAGTGTTTATCAATCTTCTCCCTTAACTCTCCAGAAAGATTCTAATAAAATGATAAATGTATAGAAAGATATAATAGCTACTACTTACCAGGCACATGTATGCATGAAGATCGAATTCTAACACAATCTCCCCCTTAATCTAACAATCACCCCCTTAATCTCGTACCTCTGCATCGATATTCTTGATGCCCGTGACTTGTCGCAACTCAACGAATTTGTTTCAACTCAACGTCTTTGTCAACATATCCGCCAGTTGGGCGTTCGTGCTTACATGCTCCACGTCCATCTTCTTCGCTTCAATGCATTCTCGAATGTAATGAAACTTGGTGTTGATATGCTTACTCCTATCATGATGAACTGGATTCTTACTCAATTGGATGGCCGATTTATTATCCACAGAAAGCTTGAACTTTAATCTCGAACCAAGCATTTCATCAATAAAATTGCTGAGCCAAACTCCTTGGCATGCTGCAGTTGCTGTAGCAACATACTCCGCTTCACAAGAAGATAGAGCTACCACCTTTTGCTTTTGAGATGTCCAAGTTATAATGTTTCCACCAAGAAAGAAAACTATACTCGTAGTACTCTTTCGATCATCAATATCTCCCGCAAGATCACTGTCGTTGTAGCCAATCAAACTTAACTTTTCTTCTCTTGACTTGTAACAGCATCCATATCTTAATGTTCCTTGAATATATCTCAAAATTTGTTTGACTGCAGCCCAATGTTTCAGCGTCGGTGCCTCCATGAATCGACTTGCAATTCCTACAGCATGTGCAATATCTGGACGTGTGTTTACCAAATATCGAAGGCCTGCAATGATGCTGCGATATAATGTCTCATCCACTGCTTGGCTATCATCCTTCTTGCTTAGACGAAGTTGATTCTCCATTGGTGTGTGACATAAATTGCACCCTTTCATTCCAGCTTTCTCTAGCAACTTCGAAGCATAAGCACCTTGACACAACGTGATTTTCCCATCCTTTTGACTTACTTCAATGCCCAAATAATAGCTAAGTAGCCCAAGATCACTCATCTCAAAGATCTTCTGCATCTCGGCTTTGAACTCTATTATTTCTTGAACACTTGTGCCCGTGATGATCAAATCATCTACATACACGCTAATAATCATGTACGATTGATTGTTTCCTCTTCGATAAACAACATGATCATAAGAACTTCTTATGAATTTCAGAGCAATCAGAGAAGCATCCAATTTGGAGTTCCAAGCTCGTGGAGCTTGTTTTAAACCGTACAGGGCTTTGTGCAGTCGGAGAACCTTGTGTTTGTTCTCTTTATCAACGAAACCTGGTGGTTGATGGACGTAGACTTCCTCTACTAGATCTCCATTTAAGAATGCTGACTAAACATCCATATGGTGAACCTCCCATCTATAATGTGCAGTGAGTGCAAGTAGAAGACGTACCACTTCAATTGTTGCGACTGGAGCGAAGACTTCATCATAATCCACCCCCTCTCGCTGCGCATACCCTTTTGTGACTAGTCTCGCCTTGTATTTTGTAATGTTAGCTGCTGGATCCTTCTTTACCTTGAAAACCCATTTAACTCCAATTGCTTTATGACTGGCTGGAAGCGATGCAAGTTGCCAAGTTTTGTTATCGACAATTTCTTTTATTTCTTCTTCCATAGCTTGCTTCCATGATGGATTTTCAAGAGCGTCATCAATATTCGTTGTTTCTTCAACTGTCAGAAAACAAGTACTGTCCACTTCCATAATCTTTATTTCTTCGGTGGCATCATATATATCCTTGATACATCGAAATCGACGTGGTCTAGAATCAGAACTGTCGAGTATCAGTGGGACTGATTGTGGGGTTTGCTTCAGTGTTTGTGGCTCCTCCTCAGGTGTGTGTTCTTTGGATGTCTGGTTGTTCAGTGTAGGTGCTATTTCGTTGCCAACATCATCCTCATCCTGATCGAACACAGGGAATTTCACTTTCTGCGATGCTGGAGCATTGCTGTAGCATTCATCCCAGCACCAGGCACGATTTTCTTCAAATAGGACATCTCTGGATATATACATCTTCTTCTGTTTTGGATCATAAACTCGATAAGCTTTTGATCCTTCTTCATACCCAACAAAAATACAGAGTACTGAACGGTCTGCTAATTTGTTGATTTCGGGGCCGAGACTCTTGATATGAGCTACGCATCCAAAGGTTCTTAGGTGGTGTACATTTGGTTTCCTCTTGTACCAAGCTTCGTATGGGGTCATGCCCTCCACACTTTTTGTCGGTGCACGATTGAGAATGTACATTGATGTACAAACTGCTTCTCCCCAATAATTTCCTGGAACCTTCATTATCTTCATTATGCATCGAGTCATCTCCACCACTTTGATTGTGCCTTTCTACGACTCCATTTTGTTGCGGCGAGTAGGGGGCTGTTGTGTAGTGTTTTATTCCAGTTTCTTCACAGAATTTTGCAAAAATATTGCTATTAAATTTGTCGCCACAATCAGAGCAAAAAGAAAGCATCTTATAGATTCAACTTGACTCAGCATTCGCCTTGATTTTCTTGAAGGCGCAACATGCTTCGTCTTTTGTCTTGAGTAACTCTGCCCATATAAACCGACTAAAATCATCAACAAAAAGTAGAAAATATCTATTTCCTCCTGATGTTGGTGACTCAATTGGACCACAGAGGTCGATATGCACCAGCTCCAAAGGATGTCGAGCTCTATTTGTCATGGTGCGAGGGAATGATGTTCTATGTTGTTTTCCCAAAGTACATCCATCGCATAACTCCTCAATGTGCTCAATGCTTGGCATACCTTTTACCATGTTCTTGCATGTGAGGTTGCGTAGTGCTTGGAAGTTAAGATGTCCGAACCTTGCATGCCAGAGCCACGCTGCACTATCCTTCTGAGTTAACAGACTTATTGGAGAAGAGAGATTCAGACTTAGCATGTAGAGTCAATTCCTTGCTCTTGTAACTCGTGCAAGCAATTTGTGTGTACTATCAAGGATACAAAGCACTCCTCGTTCGATTGTGATCTTGCTCCCGTTCTCATCAAGCTGCCCGAGTGAGATAATATTACTCCTTAGGTTTGGTATATAGTATACATCTGTGAGAACATGTTGATCACCAGTAACACATCTCAGTATTACCGTTCCTTTTTCTTGGATCTTCACAGTTGAACCATCGCCAAAGTGTACGGAGCCATGTACTGATCCATCCAGCTCTGCGAATATTTTTCTTTCTCCGGTCATGTGGCTGGTTGCGCTAGTATCAAAATACCATATAACATCCGACTTATCAGCTGGTATTACCTTCGCTTCGTTCAGGTGCACTGCCTGAGTTTCAGTCTCCTTGCTGCAGCATGCTTTCAGCATGGCTTGGGGCTGAGTCTCCATGCTGCAGCATTCGTTCAGCATGGCTTGGGGCTGAAGCTTGTTGGTGAAGCAATCTTTCGCCATGAGGAGAGCAGGTTCATCTGCTCTAAATGGTTCAGCTTTTGTGAGATTTGTTCGCTCACGCTGTTCACGATCACGCCTTGCTTTACGATATTCCTTGGCGCAATGTCCAGCAATTCCACAATAATTACAATTTCCTTTCTTGTGTGTGTTGTTTGTGATGGGTTTTGTATACTGAAAGCATTTATTATAATGAGTATACAACGGTTTATTTCTCTTATCTATAAAACAATCTTATATGTATGTAACAACGGTATCCTCTTATCTCACCGATAGGGACGATCATACGGTGTGTTGTAGATCCCAGAAGATAGTATGATCACTTGACCTAGTGAGACAAAAACCTGATCACAGTCGAGACAATGTATGAGGATACGTCTGTCCTGATGGTTGCGACATTGTCGGAATAAGTAGTCTGTCTTGGTTACTTGACATGCTAGTGCGCAGGGGTGGCGTATTGATGGACCGCAGTGAGATGTATTTGTCTGTCTGACATCAGCGAATACAAGATCTCGTTATTGATTGAGTCCAAACCCTAACGAAGGTTCAGGGGTTTTCACGGGTTGACTATTGCTTTGACATGCCATGGTGGAGAGCCTGAGTAACGCGCTCATATATCCGCATCTTGGGTAATAGCAGTTCGTGTAGTACTGCCTGAGACTGGGTTTAGGTAACTATATCCGAGTAATAGGATGGGGACATTCCCTTAGGAGCTCAATGACATTCATCGTGCCGAAGTCTTGCAGGCTGATTAAGTTCAGGCACGACTGATAAGGATTGAGTGGTACTACTCAGGAATAATAAGATATTAATTAATTGTAGTTAGTGCTTGTCAGAAGCTCCGATTAATTAATGAATGTCCGGTAATCTTAAATATGAGGATTCTCAATTAATGCAACCCGTTCTCATAACGTGGTGATAAAGGGGTAGGTCAGTATTAATTCTGTGGTGAAAAATAATTAATATTAATTAATTAATTGTGTCCTGGGTTGTAGACATGGGAATTAATTAATTTAAAGGCCCACTTTATTATTTGCATTAGGTCCCAGGACTGGCCCAAATAAACATGCTGAAAAAAGGCCCAGTAGCCCATTATGGATAAAACCCTGGGTCTATAATAAGACCACTCTCTCTTGAAAACCCTAGCCACTTGTGTGATTATTCAAATCAGTCAAAACCCTAGAGCAGAGAGAGAGAGGGGCGGCGCCTATAGAGGGGAGAAGAAGAATTTTTCTGCTCCGGCCTACAACACAGATCTGTGGAATCCTCACCAGTAGTATATCTGAACAGCATTGGGACACAACCCTGAAGATCTGATCTGGAGAACAAGATTCTCTTTTCTTTCTCGTTGTATTTTTCGATTTCATCTAGAAATTAGATCTCTAATTTCTGTTTCCCTAGATTAAATCAAATCGCGTGGTTGAATTAAAAGTTGGATATTCAAATGCGAAAGATTGGATCAGACTCTACAAAATTACGGTAATCTCTCAATCCACAATTCTAAGAATTAAATTCAGGGGAGCATGCCAGGTTTTATTGTGAATTTTGATTGTGTACAATATCCATAAATTGATCCGATTATGTTGGATTTTGTGATTCGGTTCACATGAAATCCCTATAGTTTACAGGCGCATTACTTGACCATCTTGATTTATCTCCGTTTGGCGTTTTTCCTTTGGCTGTGTTTCTGTAATTTCAAGACTTTGAGTTTTGCCCGCGATCACGTTGATGCTGTCGGGCGCGCCATTCTTCTTCTGTGAGAAGTAAACGATCAGCAGGGGCTGCATTGTCAAGTTCATCGTACTCCTCGACAACCAAAAGTCGACCAATCAGCTCTTCAATGGTCATGGTTTTGAGGTCCACTAAGGTTTCAATCTCCTTTGCCATCTGTTTGTATTGTCGTGGAACACACCGGAGGAATTTGAGCACCGCCTTGTGCTCGGTTACAGTATCGCCCAATGATTCGAGATCATTGATTATTGCCCTAAAGTCTCATTCCAAAAGACTCGACTCCTTCACCTTCTTTAAAGGTGAGATTTTCAAACTCCGTTCTTCGTGTCTGCGCTTTAGCTTCTCGTACTCGATCGCTCCCTACGCGCATCGTTTTGAGGGTTTCCCATGCCTCTTTGGCCGTTTCTTTAACGCCAATGATGCGAATCAACTCCGGCGGCACTGCCCGGAGAATCATTGACATGGCACGCCTGTCATGTCGTTGGTTTCCTGGTCCTTCTACGATTACATCCCACAGGCAATTTGAACGAGTGAGAATAGGGAAGTTACCCGCATTCTCCATCTCTCGATCGAGTCGAATGTTATCTGCTTCTTCTTGCCTTGCCAACGCCATTGCTGCGATGTTTTGGATCAAACACCAAAACCGATGGTTGCACTGTACTTTGGATCAAACACCAAAGATGATGGTTGCGTGACTGCTATGGATCGAACACAAAACCTGGCTCTGATGCCACGTGTTGTGGCAGCCGCAAGACAAATAAAAGACAAGCTGACTTGATGCTAGAGCATCAAACTAGCATGAAAATTGTTGATAGTAGGGAGACAGAAAATATGAACGGGAAAAACTTGAATATTATTGCTGAATGGAATGAGGTATATATAGACAAAATAAACTAGAAATCTAAATCAACTAGGAATAGGAAATCTATCTAAATCCTATCAAATAAATCTAAAACAAGATATATCTAAAACTAATCATATCTCTAAACTAGAGATATAAAAAACTAAAGATCTAATCATATATTTGAAGATATATACTAGATTATCTAACAGTTTAACCACCGTGAAGCCTGGATTTGGAATCGTTGTTGCTGTCAAAAAGATGAAACAGTTGGATTTTTTTAATCCCCTGAAGAAAAAGTGGACGGTGGGTGTTTCATCTCCCAAATTATCTTCTATAATTTGATAGAGGAACTAAGCCAGCTGTTTGTGATTAGCTTGAGCTTAAATGCTTTTGTGGGGATTTGAACTCATGATCCGGGCATTAGCTTTATCCTTATTAATTAGTATGATTTCTTGGATTAGCAGAGTGCATATAATTATAAATGTTGTGCTTGTTCTTGTTAATGCATGTTTCTTGTTGTGGTAAAGAATACAGTTCCCTCTTTCGTTCATGTATACCGTCACTGAGTTCATAAGTGAAGTTGAAATTCCAGCTAAACTTGAGCTTCAAAACATAGTCAAGCTTCTTGGTTATGTCGAAAAAGGAAATAAACGGCTGATTATCATGGAGTATGTGCCCAATGGTACCCTTAGGGAACATTTAGATAGTAAAGTCTTTGATTGAACTCAGGTAAAAATGCGGATTCGTGTATTGTATGATGCAGCATTTGGTTGGTGTTTCTACTAGGTCTTAAGGGAAGGATACTGGACTTCAAACAGCGACTGGAGATATACATTGATGTTGTTCATGCCTTGGCGTATCTTCATCTATTTGCAGGTAACACCTCAGATTTTGTTTCTGTAATTTCTTCATTATTTGGAACTTTTAATAGCTAATGGTACTAATGTTTTGGTAGAGAAGCAGATAATCCACAGAGATGAAATCTGCTTCTCTGCCAAAACATTCTGTTGGACGAAATCTTGAGAACGAAGGTTGCGGGTTTTGGATTGGCATGTCATGGAAATGACACCGAGATGTCAACCGCAATAAAGGGTACAATCGGATACCTTGATCCCGTGTATAGGAGGACGCATCAACTCACAAGCAAGAGCGATGTGTACTCTTTCAGGATATTGCTGCTGGAAATATTCACTGGCCGGGGACCTGTGGACCAGAAGAGGGTGACGATTAGATTTTGTAGCTTAACATATTATCTTGATATAGTCTCTGTTTTCTTGAGTAATCACTTGCATGATGCCGTTGTGCAGGCTTTTCTGCAATACGACAAGGGAAGGATTTCGGAGATGTTGGATCCTCTGATAGTAGAACATGTAGACAAGGAGATCCTGGTGAAAATGTTTGGTCTTGCCTTCCAGTGTGCTGCACCAATCCCAGCCAATCGGCCAGATGTGAAAGCATTGGTGGAGCAGTTATGGGGAATTAGAATGAACTACTCAAAAGGCAAAAAGAAAGAGTGATTGTCTGTGGCTGTCAAAACATAAGTTCACTGTGTGGAATGATTGTTATATATTATTTAAATTCTTAATCCTCAGATTTCTATCTTGGTTGACTAGTTGAGTGTTGAAAGAAAACTTAACCAAGGAAGCAATGGACATAATATTGAAATTTCAAATGAGCTTATGCTCTTCATTTCACATCGTTGAACTCAATAACTGATTCTTACAACCTTTGGGATCAGTGGAGGTAGAAATCTTTTGATAAATAAACATGTGAAGAATTATATTTCTATGTAAGTTCTTTCCAACCTCTTTAATTCATGATCAACGGAATTATCTTGCGTTTATACCTTTCAATGTGTTGTGCTGGTTATGGTGTGTACATCATCATTTTGAGCAAATTCAGAGATAGGTAACTTTTTTTTTTGTTAACTTAACTGAAAATTTTGTGTGCAAAATATTTCATTTAACTTAAAAGAAGCGTACAAGAGTAGGGCAATATATACAAAACCCTAGAATAAAATAATTATATACAAGGAAATCTGGAGATTAGAGGAAGTCTGGGCTGACGAGTGGAAAGGGCGCACCCAGCCGAGGTCCAAGTAACTGTCAGTCCGGTTAGTGAAGAGAAGACTCAAGAAAATAAAAGCATATAGACTGTAAATTGGCATTGAAGGGCTCCCAGCCTCGAAGAAGAAGACTGAGGATCGATTCCTTCAGCTCGGGCATACCATTTTTGGACATGAGCTGATCTATAACTTCTCTGAGCTGCAACTGAACATAGAGCTCCCACCTCTGAGATCTACCCCTCCTCTAGCTGACGGTGTCATGATGCGGTCCTGGGAACTGTAGCACATGGCAAAGGAAGATTGTGTAGCCCGAGCTCGTCATGATCAAGAAGATGAAGAGAGGAGATGGTGGATAGTCCTAATTGGTCCTCGGGTACTAATTCTCTTGGGGAATCCATATTCTAAATGGCCGATTTTTGTTGATGAACAACCATCCACATTCATTAGTCTATCTGGCGTTGCACCCTTAGCAACGATAAGTTTTTAGCTCAAATCAAGGATTTTGTAGTCGAACAAGTCCACACTCAGGTGGACTTGGCCGAAGAAGAGTTGAGTAGAGCCATTGGAGAGAAAATGAATACGGTAACCTCTACCGTGACCACCTTCTTGGATATGGTCAAAGAGGGGGAAGAGTTCAGGAGGAAGCAAGAAGCTGAAAGGAGGGAAGCCCAGGAAGAGCAACTAAGGCTTCAAGCTGAATAAATGAAAAGAAGAGAGGAGCGTGAGAAAGCTGAGAGGATAAGGCAAGAAGCGGATTTGGCTAAACTTACAAACATGATCACCTCCTTAGGTGATATAGCCAAACTCGCTAGCTCCTCCTCCTCCCACTCTTGTTCTACCTTGTTGAATTCTGGCTACCCTCATTATTTGTACCCTAGCTCGTAATTTTGTATAGACTCACAGTTAGTTTTTCCCTACACTTGTAAAATGGTCTCATCATTAATGGAAAAACTGACTTGTTGATGAAACATTCTGTTAGTCTAACGAAGAGTCATATTTTTTTTTTGTTGAACTTACACAATCAAGTGTAATCAGCATCTTTCGCTTTTACTTATGATTTTTGCTCTATCTTTTCTTTGAAAATTTTTATCGAGCAATATTTCTCCCAGTTTAAGGGGCAACATCCTAAGTAGAGTAGACTGAGTCTAAGGAGACACTTTTCATGAGTTTGTAATTTGATAGATTATACTTGTAAAAACTTGGAAAGTCAGTCGCTCCTTCCTGACCAACTTAGATAGTTTTAAATGGTTAGATGACTTTAATCACACCAAAAAAAGGGGGTAATTGTTAGGAAATTTGATGTGAGAATTTTCTTATTTATTTTGTTTTGGTGTGTAAAAGGGTCAAAGGCCAAAACAGTCTAGAAGTCTCTAGATTAGTTTCAGTTTTAATTTAAATTGTAAAGTCCTGTAAGGTCTTTTTATCGAGTTGTAATTGGAGCTGATCAAAGACAGACTAAAGAATTATTTTATAATGCGCAAAGGACTCAAAGAGACTGAATGTTCAGTATGGGACTGATCAGTCTAGAACTTATTAGTCTAGGTCTCATTAGCCTGGGACTACCATGTTTAGGACTACATCAAGGTGAAACTTATCAGTTTGGACTGACTAGTCTGGAACTCGCCAGTCTCAGAATATCAAACTTCCCAGTCTAGGGATCAACGTTCAGACTCATTACATCAGCCAACATGGACTTGTCAACATGACGACGTCAGCATGGAATCTTAGCTCTGATCCCCGCGCATAGAGACAAGAAAAATTGTCTGAGGAATGGTACTGACAAGATCATAATTGAAGGATTTGATATTCATTAAAGTCTGCAAACTCAAGTCCTTAGTCTTGATTTCTCGGACTGATCATATTGTCGTTCAAACTGAAAGGTGAACAGTCACAGTCTAAGTTAGGAAAAGCGGGTGTTGGTCCCGGTTTTTCAGAGTTTAACACGTTTGCAGCGGAAATAATAATAAGTAAACGTTTTCTTGCACTTGCTGGTTAACCAACTAACTGGGACCTGTCAGCTGGTGATTCAAAACTTAGAATATTTTTAGCC
>JAPKLW010006292.1:0-17786 GCA_026898455.1 Plectranthus barbatus | reverse complement strand
GAACCAAAGAAAGTCGAAGAGGCTCTGCTAGATCCGGACTAGGTGAATGCCATGCAAGAGGAGCTTGCAGAATTCACACGAAACAATGTGTGGGAACTAGTAGATAGGCCAGAGCACCAAAGTGTTATAGGCACTAAGTGGGTGTTCAAGAACAAGAAAGATGAATCCGGCCTAGTAGTCAGAAACAAGGCTCGTCTTGTAGCTAAGGGCTACAGACAATGCGAGGGAATAGACTATGATGAAACATTTGCTCCAGTAGCAAGGCTGGAGGCAATTCGCCTATTTCTCGCGTATGCTGCTTACCACGAGTTCGATGTGATGCAAATGGACGTGAAAAGCGCGTTCCTAAATGGTGAGCTCAAAGAAGAAGTTTACGTTGAGCAGCCACCGGGTTTCGAACAGGGCAACCAAGTCTACAGACTCAAGAAAGCTCTGTATGGACTAAAGCAAGCACCAAGAGCCTGGTATGGAACCTTGTCCAAGTTCCTGCTAAACAACGGATTTGAAAAAGGCAGGATTGATCAAACTCTTTTACGGATCAAGGATGGAGATAGTATCTTACTAGTCCAAATTTATGTGGATGACATAATTTTCGGTTCGAAGAATCAAGACCTATGTGACAGATTCTCCGACCTCATGAATAGTAATTTTCAAATGAGCATGATGGGAAAGATGTCTTATTTTCTTGGATTACAAGTTCAGCAATCTGAAGAAGGAATCTTTATTCATCAAAGGAAATATACTCGCGATCTCATAGCGAAGTATTGCCCTGAAAAGACAAAGAGTCTGAGGATTCCAATAAGCACAACATGTATTGCTGTGCTCGAGAAGGAAGGAGATGCTGTGAATCCAACGCTCTACAGAGGCATTATTGGTTCACTGCTGTATCTCACCACTAAACGCATTGTGCGATATTTGAAGTGCACAGAGGGTCTAGGAATTTGGTATCCTAGAGCAGACAGTCTTGCTCTAAGTGGATATTCAGACTCAGATTTCGGAGGATGTAAAATTGACAGGAAAAGTACGAGTGGTACTTGTCAATTTTTGGGACACAAGCTAATTAGTTGGTTTAGCAAGAAGCAGCACTCTGTTGCTACATCCACCACTGAAGCAGAGTATGTAGCCGCTGCTAGCTGTTGTTCGCAAATTTTATGGATAAGACAACAATTGCAAGACTATGGGATTTCTCCTGAATGTGTGCCAATCTATTGCGACAACAATAGTGCTATGTGCATTACCAAGAATCCAGTCCATCATTCAAGAACCAAGCACATCGATATTCGTCATCACTTTATTCGTGATCACCAGGAGAAGAAGGATATTGATGTTCGGTACATATGCACTGAAGATCAGATACCAGACATATTTACAAAGCCTTTAGCAGAATCCAGATTCAAGGAGTTGTGCATTAAGTTGGGTCTTATGGAGTTGGATAATGCTATGGATGAATAAGATGCTACTCTTATTCTTTCTGGATTTCGTGAAGATGCTATGTATATTCTCTGAGTGCTGGATTTGATTGCTCACAAAGTTGTCTGCTAGAATATAGCAATCTTTATTGCTGCTACTAGCATATTTGAAGAGAAGAGGCTGCTGAGCAGATTTGCTCACATGTTCAGCAAATAATACGCGTGGGAGCAGATGATATGTAGCGATTGTCACTTATTTTAACATATCATTATGGAGACATTCTATGAAGTCTCATTTTGTGGATATATCGAATGGAAGTTCAAATGCGTATGGATTGCTAAGAAATATCTATTTGCTTTTGTTTCAATAATAAAAGTTGACTGGATTTCATTGATATTTGAAAAAGCTTAACATTCCCGTACAATATATAAAAAAAGGGCAACAAGGGAAGGAAATTCTAATCCACCAGAGGAACACTCCTACTCGGAAGAGATGGAAGGATAAAAGTCGGAACTACGAAGGCTAGATGGCCCCTCTGCCAGTTCCGGGAAGGACTGCTCCAGCAACCAGCTCAGCTGCATACCGTTAAGCAAAGGAACAGCTGGATATGCTCGAATGCAATCACGAACGCCTTCGAAAACTAGGCCTGCCCAATCAGCCTCGACCAGTTCTTCGTCCAAAGCGAGCATAACCTGCCAGATCTCCTTCGAAAGGCAGAAGTTGTTTGGATCCTCACCCAACAACATGTGGCTAGCAACGTGAAATAACTCCACTATATTCGCACTTGAGACCCGTTGCAGTGGGAGTCGGAGAGAACCTGAACCATGGAGAGTCGTGCCACTTTTGCCAAGCAGTCCATTCTGAAGCCGGTTCCATGGACTTATACCCCATCACTGATACTGGACCTCGTGGAAGTCCAAAGTCACGAGAGAAAGTCTCCCGTGACCAACGTATCAATCTTCCTCGGAAGGATCCGTATATCGCCTCCTTCTCCGCCACACATTCCTTGAGAAACTCCCGAAGGAGATCTCCATGATAATGTTTTGGAGCACTCATCACGAACTGCTTGAGCCCCGTCTGAGTAATCTTCGCCATGACCATGTTGGCCACGACGGGATGGTCATGATAGTAGGATTGAAGGGCTGCTTCATCGAGGATTTGATTTCGGGAAATATTAAGGATATTACTTGGTGACTCCATTGATCTCGAAGGATTTTTTTTACGTTGGAAGAAAAAGGCGTTGTGATACCAAAATAGAATCACAGGAAGCCTTTTATAGACGGGAAAACCTCTGAGTATTTATGATTACGTGGAAATCATAAAAAGATCGTGATGATTCATATTTTGAAATCTGTATCATCACAGGAAGAGAGAACATCACGACTGGTTGAAAAATTCAATCGATTCAGCAGTGACGCTTGGTAGTCAGATCAACGTTTGGCTCGAGGAGACCATCATTACTTATGATCTCCTAAATCCTAGCCGATCCTTGATGTGCCAATGCAATCCGCAAGAGGATAATATATATTAAGGAGAGGAGAGCATTTGCTGGATAGAATATGCTGAGTCAAATCTTCTTTTGCCACGTCATATTCTAGGAGGGGAGATGATATTAGGAGGGGAGATGGTATCAATGAAAGTCAATCTGATTAGACCAGTTAATATTTTTTTTCGAATTTAATGTGTACAGATGAGAATATCAAGTAAGAAAGTGCCACATCTTATCACTTAAGTGCCTCTCGGAGAAAGGAAATTACGACGCCATCTCATCTGACAAGTGATCCCCAACCGTCAAACTTCGAATCTAGAAGTATAGCACGTCTGCTACACTTCTGGGAGCATGGTTTTTGCTGAGCAGCCAACAGATTGGAGGTCTCATTAATTCATCTGCTAGAAAGCTAGCAAAGTTGTAGACAGAGGTCTACTCAGCAGACAAACAAATTTGAATCTTGCTGAGGGTTAATATTTTTTAAAAAAATATTATCGATGCGTTGCACAAGAATATAGTTTGCCAATGTCACAGGAGTTGAGTACGAACATCTGAAATGAAAATTCTACCATTTCAATATATATTTACTTGCAAAAGGCATTTACATGAAGAAAGGAAATTACAACAAAGGAGGCAATGGCCTGTGAGGATAGAAATCTACCCCTCTGAGGTTCGGGGGACCTAGAGCAAGATCTGGAAATTTTTGCTCTAGCAGCCAACTTAATGGCATTCCATAGGGGAGAGGATGATTTGGGAAATCCTGGACGCATCGATGCACCTTCTGAAAGACGAAGGCTGCCCAGTCCACCTTCGCCCTATCATCAATTGCCATCATAGCCCTCCATGTCTCGCGGGAGAACGTCATGTCATCAGGATCTTCTCCTACGACCATGCCGCAGACTATTTGAAAGACGACTTTATACGGCGTCCTCAAGCCGTATGCTGAAGGTGTTGGAGAAAACTCGAGATCAGGAGAGCTTCTCCACTTCATCCACGACGCCCACACTGGAGCTATCTCATCTCTGCGATAGTCCATGACAAGAACCGGACCCTGTGGAAGGCCAAAGACAGTAGCAAAGGTGTCTACCATCCACCTTACTAGCTCGTTCTTAAAGATACAGAAAATGGAGCTTCGATCAGCAGCACTCGACCAGATGAAGTGTTGGAGTTGCTCCCTCTGAAACACATGTGGAGTAAGGCACACGAATTTGCCTAGACCACTGGCATGGAGACTAGTCATGGTAGTCTCTGCCACCTGATATTCGGTCTCATATTCTGCATAAAGACCTGAATCACATAAGATTCTATTTCTTGGTACATATAGAGCGTACGATTGTGCCATAATCTCTGGAGGAAGTAAAATTTTTGCTTGAGAAAATCCTTCTTTCTTAAGGGAATGAGAAGAGAATTCAAGGTAAATCAGAGAGCGTATGAAGAAGAATGCCAATACTTGCTATATATAGACCTATTTTGGTCTACTGTTTACCTCGGAATACGAACAGTCTTTCTGAGAAAACAGTAATCTCATAAAGAAAGGGTCTTATCAAGGATAATTATGTTCAGAGATGAATCAGTGATGGAAAGTGATGAATTTTATATTCCATAGTTAGGAGACATAAGGACTTGTGTTAGCATTACGTGGAATTTCTGGAGAAGTGTTAACCATTACTCGACGTCAGAAGCTATCTTTGCTAAGATTGCCCACCCAATGCTAAGGTTTTCGGATGCTGATCCTTATGACTCAGACGCGGGAGATTTTCAAATCTCTAAAGCAGTGCATTTAATGCGCCCAGACGGCGGCGACAAATCAGATCGTGCCACCTCATCAGCACTCAAGCTCGGAAGAACGTGCGTACTCGCACGATTTGACATTAAACCCCAGTCGTCAATTGAAATTGTAGAGAATGCAATCTCCACCGTTGATTTTTTTTCTTTCGAAACCCTTCATCTCTCCACCGGACGGATTTCAAACTCAATTCAAACCCCTAACTCTCTGAAATCTTTCGCATAACCTTTTTTTTAAACCCTCTCCAAAATTTCTAACTCTCTCAAAAATCCCCAACGATGGCAACCAACCCTAACTCTCCAATCACTCAAAATCCAGAACCCACTCCTACAGAAAACCAGAAAACCTTAATTCTTCTTCCCCATTCCAACAACCGACTTTCATTTATCCACCCTCTACAGATTTGCCACTGCATGTTCGACATGCACCCGGCTTCACCGGAGTAATGAAAAAGGAGTATATCGATGAGTCTGTCCCGTACAACAAATTGGTGGTTTTGGCTCGGAAAAAGGAGTTATCAAGCCATTCGACGGAGCAGAGGCGTTTAGCCCAAATCATGAAGGACAGAATCTTGTACATGCCTTTTGCCATCAAACACATTCCGAAATGGATTATGGATCTGTTCAACTCCGAACTACTCATAAGGTATCTCTCTGCCGAACCCGATCGTTTTCATCCGCATATGGTTTCAGAATTCTATGCTAGGGCAGTTATGAACGATGATAAAAAATTGTTCAAAACTTGCATATATGGAAATTTTGTGGATGTAAATGCTGATTTACTCTCGAGGACATTTGGGCTTCGCAACTACGGTCCCAAAATTTCTCAATACAAGATAAATGATGTTGTTGAGATGGAGAAACGATGGAATTTGTGGAAGAAGCTAGTGGAATTGAAAGATAAGAAAGGGCAAGTGATTACGTTTAAGGTTGCTACACCTATTAACACACTGTCGGATGATTACAAACTCCTAGCGGAGATAGTAATCAAAATGATTCAATGTGACGCCGGTTCGTACTCGAAGCTCTCTGCCAAGAAATATGCTGTGATGATGGCCTTAACCGACAATGTCAGAGGAAACTGGGCATAATTCTTTTTTGAGCGGTGGGCAGAACACGCTCGAAAGAATGATCATATGGCAATAGATGGAACGTTCTCTTCGAACGTAAATTTTGGATTAAAGATCAGCAAGTATTTGGAGATGCTTTTCACCAATATAGGAGTCGATCGTGGCTTAAGTCTGCTTCCCACAGACTACATTCCAGCGACAAGGAAAGAGCCCAAACCTGTCAATACCAAGAATCCCCGGAAGATGACAGGAAAGTCTAATGTGGACAAGGACAAGCCCACATCCCCTGAAGAACCAGATGCTGCCACTACAGCAGTTCAAACCCTTCAGCCGGCAATTCCAATGTCTGCTGAAGAGATTGCTCTACTGAAGACGAATGCTGAGACAGAGCACTGCTTCAAGAATCTCGAGGAGATTAAGAAGTTAGGCAACTTACCGGCAGACCAAATCAATGAGATCATGACTGCAAAGGAAGCCGAAGAGCCTCCAATTACTATCGGAACTATGGCTTTGGAAATTCCAACAAAGAAGAGATCCAAGGTTACATCTCCTGCACAGAAAGCCAAGAAGAAGACCAGGAGGAGGCTGATACTAACTTCTGAACAAGAAGATTTAGAAAAAGCGGAAGCAGAGAGGAAGGCTGCTGAAGCCGTAGCAAAGACGAAAGCTGCTGAATCCACAGAACAGAGATCCTCTGAAAACACAGCCGCATAAGATGCTGAATTGGATCAGGATCAAATTCCTTTGTCATCCAGAAGCAAGAAAGAGCGCATTAAGGGAGTGAGAGAAAGAAAAAGGAAGCGCGAAACTCATAGAAGAGAACTTGAGAAAAAGCAATATCAGAAGTTCATCACGGAGATGACATTTGAAGGAAGAGACAAAGAATTCGAACGAATTAAGAAAGCTGCTGAAGAACACAGAGCTCAGAAGGAGGCTGCTCAACTACTTGAAGGGGCATTCGTGGAAGGAAATGCCGCCAAGAAAGGGAAAGGTATCAAAGATGGAAGGATCACCGTCTCAATTCCCTTAGTCAACAGTGAAGGAGCCATAATCACTGAACAGGACGCTATGTCCGACGAAGAGCTTGATAAAGCGATTCAAGAAGGCAGGTTCACTGAAGTAAAGTCGATTGTGGACTTAGAGAGCAGTTCCGATGAAGAACCTCTCATTCAAGGGTCATCCAGACGACTTCCAGGGAATCATGACGCAGGTCCTACTGGGATTGAAAGAGAAATGATTGACGAAGAAGGAAGTGGTCTGCTGAGCAGATTGAACACGTGGAGGAACATCCATTTGCTGATCAGGAGGTCTGCCACTCACAGGTTACTATAGAGGAATCTCCTGCTAAGTATGAGGACGCAAATCTTGATGAAGGCCCTCACGAAGAAATCCCTTCCGATGCTGATATAGGTAATCGAGAGAATTTCTCTCCTACTTGCCTCCTTGACTCCGACTGTGATGATGAAGTCAGATACGTTTATGATGCACATGACTTGAGGAAGATCTCCACTGAGATACCTTCAGAAGATCAGATAAATTCTGACCTTGATATTTTATGTCGAGAGATTGAAAATTTTGTGAATTCGATGGTGGAAATAGACATCAATGAAGTATTTGCTGGAGAATTGGAAGAAGGAGTTGAAGGAGATAGATTAAAACAGGAGCTAAGAAGATGGAAGAAATATGATTATGTTTTGAGAGAGCTCTGCTTAGACGAAAGAGAACTGCTATTGGATGGATCAATCGTCTTGTTCCAAAAAATATAGTGATAAGGCTGTTATCACCAGACTCCAGGCCATTAAAGCTCATCGACTTACATCCTCTTCGCATTCCTTGCCAGAATCTACATTTGCTCCGAATGGGCTGTCTGACAAGCACATCCACCTCTCAAAGCGTCAAGCTCGAGCCGCTGCTGAATACAAGAAGCATCAAGCGAAACTTGTGAAGTTCGAAGAATCAAAGCATCAAGCACGGTTGGCTGCGATTGGTGAAGAAGCAGAACGCAACGCTCAAAAGCTTGAAATTGTTGCTTACCGGAACAGAGAGGAGGATTTGCAGGCATACATGTTAGCACACTCTCTAGCAGAAGCTCAGAAGGCCGAGGAAGCTGCATTTGCTGCAGCTGAAGCAGAGTATCTCAAGGAGATTGAGGAGGCAGTCTATCTACTAGCCACTACCACTCAAGATGATACTGCTGACACAGGAAGCAGAGAAGTAATCATGGAAGAAGTCATGGAAGAAATCTCCACTTCCACTGCTAGGAGCCAAGCCATCATCGTGCCTACCACTTCATCTTTCCTTGCCACACCGGTCAGCTCTCTCCATTTTCCAACTTATCTGAACTCGGTTGTTCAAATGGTCGTTCAAAGTGCTGTGTCTACCATATCTGAGAGAATGGTAATAGAAGCCTCGGACATTCGTAGGGAGATTGTCGTGGTCAAGACGAATGTTGATACTGTCACGACCAGGGTGAATTCTGTTGAGTCAGATGTCTCCTCTGTTAAGACTTCTATGCAGGAAGTCAAGGCAGACATAGCAGAGCATAAGCAGCAGGAAGAACATACAGTCACATCCTTTTCTTCCAAATTTTTAGATGCAATCAAAGAGGGGGAAGCAAGGAGGATTGTTGAGGCTGCTGAGAGGAAGAAAGCGGAGGAAGCTAGAGCTGCTGCCAAAGAAGAGAAGAGGAAAGCTCTTGAGGAGCTAAAGCAGAAGGAAATAGAGTTGAAAATCAAGATGCTCGAAGAAGAGAATGAGCGAATTGCTAAGGATCTGGAGTTAGAAGCCGCTGAACGTGCTGCTGCTAAGGAGTTCTTGGATTCGTTTGTGCAGATGGCATCAAGCAAATTCGATGAATTAGAGAAGCTAAAGAAACCTGCTCCAGACTCCTGATTACCTTTCTACCTCTCTGGTATTTTTTTGTCTTGTTTGTCTCCGTCTAATCATTTTCATTGTACTTGTAATTGATATATCATATGAATGAAAATTGATCAGACTGAGACAACCTCTCATTGTCAATCTCTGATTTTCACTGTGTTCATTAGTTGAAATACACTATCCGTGTATTCAACATATTTGAAAACAATTGGATTGAGATTGAAAAAGTAAATGTCTGCTAATTCTTACTTGGGTGCTAGAATTTCTAGCATATTACCTTCGCAACATTTACCTATGTACTTAATCGTAAAATATTTCCCAGCACGTGTTGAGGGGGAATCTTTTCTAGTTGTTTGAACTAAGATGGATCAACTCTGTGTTAGATTGCTAGGATAACATATTTCTGTAAACACATACTTTCTTCCTCTTAGCTTCAGCAAATGATAGTAAGCTTTGATCGCACCAAAAATGGGGAAATTGTTGGGAAATTATTCCTAAAATCTCCCTTAGGATTTATTTGTAAAAAGGTTTTGTTGGATCAAACCTTAGCACTTGGTCGATCATTTGCTGAATTCTAGATAATCTAGCATATCTTGTAAAGTCCTGTATAGGTTATAAATTGAGTTGTAATAGATTAGTCTGCTAGAGGATTTCCTAGCTGATATTGAAGGACGACGTTTGCTAGAAGACATACGCCAGCAGAATGCTAAGGCTTTAGCATCTGCTAACATTCAGCAAACTCAGAAAAATGCTAGCAGAATAGACGTCAAGGGATCGATTGTCAACGGGAGCGTTCAGCTGACCAAGACACGATAGCAGATCGCTAAGGAACATTAGCAGAACAAGAGTGTCAAAGGCTGCAGCTATACTATTGTTCTGACAAAAGCACACACAAAGGACGAGACTTTTCCGAAGTAGTTCGGAAAGTACAGAACAACACCAAAAGCGTCTGACCAAGTCAAACCACATTCAGACCAGGGAGCCGTTGTGTCTAACGGACATGGAGATTCAAGATTTGAATCTACACCTATAAAAGGCAGGTCCAAAAGTGAGAATCAACTACTACTACTGCTTGAATCAACCGACATTCGAAAACAGTAAGTGTAAGATTCCTTGAAAAAGCGAACAAACAAAAAGTAGTCAGTTGAGAGCTCGTGATAAAAGAAGTATTCAAAGCTCTCAACAACCGAGTAGTGTCTTTCATTGAATATCTGACACTTCTCTTTAAGAGATTCCTTAACTTCGGTTGAGAATCTTCAATCATTGGGATAACTTCCATCCTAGGAAGATCCAACAGTCATTTCTGAAAAGGAATGACTCCGACGGGCTTTTAGCCGCATTCCTGGATAGTTTCGAGGGAAACTATAAAAACCTCACTGACAGCGAAGGACAAGTTACACGAAGGTTCCGCCCTTGACTTGGCTGTAGCTGTGTTTGGAAAAGTATGAATCATCGGAGGATAGCTTTGTTGTGGCCGGTCCGAAAGTTTGCCGCCTACTACAAGTGTTTGGCGAATCCTTGTATTTTCGTATACTTTTCTAGTGGAAATCTTAGCATTTCGGCTAAGGAGTGGACGTAGATCTATTTGATCGAACCACTATAAAATTCTGTGTTTGTTTACTGTTTCATTACTAATTGTTCAAAATTGATTTTAAACCTAGCAACAGAGTTGCTGGCGTATATCTGAAAAGAATCATATAATATATCTTGAGCTTAAAATATTGCTTAAACAAAGATAAGTGTAAGAGACGTTTAAATCATTCTGCTGCATTTCGTGTTTATACTTAAACACGACAACTCTGATATTTGAGGACCAACAGAAAGTCTCAGCAGGCAATCCCTCAACAAGCTCGTGTTTTGCTAGGTGGTTGATGGTCATGAAATTCAAATGGGTCAACCTCTTATGCCGTAGCCAATTGGTTTCTTCCCTATTCAATGCTACAAAACAAGAATGTTGCTGGCCACTTTGCCAATCAAAAATATATAGGCTACCCTTGTTGATTCCTCTTAGCTTGACTTCACCACTAGCAATATTAGCAATAGAACAACAAGTATTAATGAAAGAAACGGTGTACCCATTTTTGCATAGCTGGCTTATGCTCAGCAGATTGTGCTTGAGGTTGGATACAAGAGCAACATTGATAATACTTAGTCTATTTCTCTTGATGCATCTTTTCCCAATCACTCTGCCTTTGCCGATATCACCGAACATGACTCTGGGGCCATAAACTCTTTGGAGATCTGATAATAACTCTTCTTCCCCCGTCATGTGCGCTGAACAACCACTATCTAAGATCCATTCATTTGACATGCTTGATGTCTTAGCACTTGGATCCTGTGCCTGCAAAATAATTAACAAGTTGATTTAGATACCCGCTTAGCATCGGGTCCTGCAGGATTAGCGTGAACCATGGTTCCTTTTGGAACCCACATCTTGGTGATTTTCAAGATTTTCTTCTTGCCATCACTCTTAGCACCTTCCTCGACCTTTGTTAGATAAACAAACTTTGCATAATTAGAACGAGGTTGAGTAGTCTGCTTAGCCTTCCTAGTCCTTTGATAAGGAAAATGTTTGGACTCAGACCTCACATAGGTGTTCCTCCTATGTGGTGTGTATTGCAAGTATTGTGGTCTTACAACATGGTATTGAACCTTCTTGCCCTTATGGAAGGAAGGATTTGCTTTCCAAGCATTGGGAACATAATTCTCAACATTCCTTCTAGATACTGGTGGGGGTGGCTGCTTAGCAGACTGCTTAGCATGTACTTGCTGGGTTCTCTGCTAAGGTCCAACAGATGTCTTCTGCTTACGCCAATCCCTCTGCTTAGCATTTAGCTTATCATTCAAAGACTCTGCAATCGTCTTTTCCTTAGTATTTTCTCTAGCATTTAACTTTCCAGCTGTAACGAATGTAATCATTTTTTGCTTAGAAGTTTCTGCCTTTTCAACCACAACCTTCTCAGAGGTTTCACCCAAAGCTTCAACACTACCAAGGCCTAAGCCAGATCTATCAGAATGCGATCGTTGTTGACTTACAATAACATTGAGAACTGTCTTGCTAGTAGTGTAAGAACAAATACATTCCTTACTATTTGTTTTTCAAAGCTTGATTCTCGTTTTTAAGATTTTGAAAATTTTCAGAAAGTTTAGAGAAATCAGCTCTAAGTTTTGAAAATTCCTTGCTATTAGACCTTAGTCTCTCGACTTCAGCGGTCAAAGATGTGACTTTAAGTTTCAGCAAAGTGTCCTCTCCTACTATAGCATCTTTCATAGCATACATTTTTGAAAACTCTAAAGATAGCTTAGTAAGATAATCATCATTAGAATCTAAAGAAGTAGACTCCTCCGATTGATGAGTGATTGTTGGAAATGAAATATTAATAGGAATTACCTCCTGAGCATCGACTGCTAGAGCCGACTCAGCAAGGTGCTCAGCATCAGCATCCTCAACAATAAAACTCCTCTTCATGATCAGGAATGTCTAGCACTTCGGTCCTGGTCAGCAATGCTCTGGTGACCGCTCGGACAGCTTATCTCTCAAACCTTTGTTTAAGGTGCTCTCTTTCTTCCTGGCTTACCCTTGGATATTCATGCTTAAGATGATCTGGGGAATTACACTCAAAGCATGTCCTAGGTTTCCTTTCTGCAAAACGAGAGGATGATGAAGCAAGCTTAGCTTCCTTGGCTTCTTTCTCTGGTTTGGCTTCCAGCATCAGCTTCTAAAGCTTTGCATTCGCTCTTCTAGCTCATTGATCTTCAGATCTTTAGGCTGCGAGCTGGAGGATGGAACTACCTCCTTTGCTAAAGAAGCTGGGGCAGATCTCTCATGGTTACGGAAGGGCTTCTTTGGCTTCCACTTCCCATCATCTTTCTTAGCAAAATATGCTAAGTCCTCAGAGTTTATAGAGGGTGCTGATGAAGCTTGAGCTACAGCAGCTTTGTTCTTCTTCGATTGCTGTATAATAAACTCATGAGTTTTGAATTGAGCGAATACCTTAGATGTGGACATTTAGTTAAGGTCTTTCTCGCTTAGACTCGACGTCTTCACAAACCAGTCCTCCATTGGAAAGAGCTTTGATATGATCTTATTATTCATCTCCCCATTATCATAGGTCTTTCTTAGGTTCCGGAGCTCTCCGACAATGGTGTTGGATCTTTCTTCCATAGCTTGTATGGTTTCTCCTTCATACATAAAGAAAGATTCATATTCATAAACAACTACCTAGAGCTTGTTGCATTTCATCTAGTCGGTCTCCTGGGAAGAATCGCAAACATAATCCCACATTTCTTTGGCTGTATCAGAGTCTAAAGCTTTATCTGCCATCAACGGCGGCAAAGAGTTAAGGATCAGCTTCTTTGCTAAGTGCTCCAGCTGAGCTCTTTTTTATCTTCCACCATGTACTCATCAAACAACTTCTCAACCATTTGAGGTGGTCTCGGTTGTCCATCAGCAACTGGTCCTACAAAAGTGTTCGCTTTCATAATTTTAATGGGACCTTTAGCAAGAACATCCGCCATCTCTGGATGGATACTTTGGAGCTGGATAGTGGCAAGCTTCTACCATGAGTTGAACCTCTCCTTCTTGTACTTGGGCAAAGTATGATTCATCTGGACAAGCTTTAATTCCTGAGCTAGGCAAACAAAATAACAGTGCAAGGAAAATACAGATCTAGTCTTAAAGCAACTCACAAGCAGTCGGTCATTCAACCTCGCTCTGATACCACATGTTGGTCCTAAATCAGAGTCGTCGTGGTGAGCACTAACATCAAACACACGAAATGTAGCGGAATAATAATGTTTACTTGCATTTAGTTTCTTTACCAAATTTTTTTAGCTCAAGGTTGAACTTAGGGTTTGTTTCAAGTTATACTCTAGCAACTGCGGTTGCTAGGTTTCAAATCAAGAACAGGAAACAATAAAATAGTAAACCAGACACAATGTTTATAGTGGTTCGATCTTAAAGATCTACGTCCATTCCTCAGTCGTAGCACTGAGAATTCACTTAAAAGGTATTTGAAGTACAAGGAATTGCCTGTCTCTTGTAGCATGTAGTGAGCTTTTGACCTAGCCACTACAAAGCTATCTTCCGATACTTTGATCTTCTTGGTCGGAAGCTTTGGCTTGAGTCAAGGGCGGCACCTTCATAAAACTCAACCTCAACGACAATGGAAGATTTTAGAGTTCCTTCCCGAACTTGTTTGGTTTTGGCAAATGCCCGTTGGAGTCAATCTCTTTTAAGATATGTGACTGCTGGATGCTTTCTCGTATAGAAGGTATCCCACTGATTAGATCCTTGATCTAAGTCAAGGAATCTCTTGAAGGCAGTGTCAGACATTCAATGTTAGACACTCTTGGTTATTGAGAGCTTTGAATACTCTTTATCTCATGCTCTAAACTAACTACTTTTCTCACTTTGATCGTTTTGTCAAAGGAATCTCATAGTGATTGCTTTTCGAATCTGGTTGAAGTTCAGTCATGAGTGAAGCAACAGTCGTCTCTTTGTTTGGACTCATCTTTTATAACTGGAGATTCAAACTTTGAATCTTTATACCCGTTAGACACAACGGCTTCCTTGTACAAAAGGAGTTTGACTTTATCCGTCATTTCCAGCGTCGTACAGTACTTTCCGACCTACTTCGGGAAGCTTTTGTCCTTTGCTTGTACTTTTGTCACAACGATAGTATTAGCGTATATTGTTGAATGTTTTCCTTGCTTAACATTCTCGTAGAATGCTGGAACAACCTGCTAAGCCTTTTGATTGCTGAGTTCTTCCAGCAATCTGCTAAGTGGTAGCGAATGCTAACTCTTTCAGCATTCTGCTTTATATCGCGTTATTCAGCACTTAATTCCTTTGAGTTCTGATTGCTATAACTCGTAGCAATCTCATGAGTGCTAGCAAATGCTGACTCCTTTAGCATTTTGCTATCTCTTACTTCCGACTGCTGAGTAAGTACTTCTAGAAGTCTCTTCTTTCAGCATATGATTTGCTAACGCCTTAGCAATCATTCTTCTTAGCACTTGACCGCTATCTCCTTTAGCAGTCATTTTTTGTCTGTTGGCTTCTCTAGTAGCTACCATCTGTCAAGAATACTTCTAGCATTCTAATCTATTACAACTCAATATCTTTCCTAAACAGGACAATACAAGAGTTGTTAGACTATACTAGATTTCAGCAGTGATCGACCAATCTAGCTAAAGCTTTGATTCAACAAAACCTTTTACAATTTGCTCCTAAGGGATGAATTCACAAATATTTCCCAACACTCAATATATGTGTACCGTGTACTTTCAACTCCTTTCACAGCCAAAGCTTTAAATCTCTCATGTAAGTTCAACCTCCAGAGTTGAATCCCATATCATTCCAGCGTAGTTGGGTCAGGACGATGTGAAGGTTCCATTTAAATCCTGCATAACAAAATTATATATCAGAACCAATAAACAAAAGAAAAAAAGTTGAAATACTAAACTTACAAGAGAAATAAATCCCCTAGCTTCAGCTAAGTCTAAGTTCACCAACTCAACTCCAATTAGTAGAATAAATTCTATCCACAATTCCTAACTTCAGGATCAAATCACACATCCCCCAAGTTCAAGCAACAGTCATGTGCAAATGAGACTCTATCCTAAATGAATGCAAAATCAAAGTGGCTCAACTAATGCATGTAATTAACAGTTTTAATATGGCTAAAAGAACATATAAAAAAAAAATAACTCAATCCCATGTACCCTAATAATCAAGCCCTAGGCTGAAACACATTGATAATTTGAGCCCCAAATTAACATTTAAAATCTAAACATGCCAATATGAACAACTCATAATCATACTTAATGCATAAAGGATTTAATGCAACATCAATTCTCAATACAATTATGATTATCAACAAATTCAAACTTAAATCTCAAAATTTAACTCAACTAATACAACAAAACAAAAAGTAATAACTAAAATAACGAGTAGATAAAAGGGAATACGAAATTTACCTTGGACACACAACAAGAATGGAAGAAAACAAAAACCCTAGGAATTTGGGGATTTTACGATTTGTACGAAATTAGAAAAACAACTCGGAGCAAAATGTCGACAATAATGTGGATATTGTAGTATCCAAGAGGGATTTGTGAGATTTGAAGTGTGGTGGTTGTAATTTTAGAGAGAGTTTTCGTGGGTTTGTGAAGGTTGTAGAGAAAGAGAGTAAAAAGTGTGGGGGGAAAGAGGGATTCAGATTTAAAAATTGTGTTTTTACACATTCGACAACCTAGAACCCGCTCGGCGATCGCCAAAAAGTTGTGCCAAAACTAAATATTGCAGAATTACGGATTTGGCGATCCGTTTACAAAAAGGGCGATTGCCGAAAATGTAAACAGGTTGCCGTTGGTGTGCCAATGCCAAAAATAAAAAATAGCAAACTCGGCGACCCAACCAACAAAATTGGTGATCGCAAATTTTGTTTTATGGTCGCCGAGTTTGCTTTGAACTTGAATTCTTTTTTACGACGAACTTGGCAACCCACGCTAAATGTGTGAACATGTCGCCAAAGTTACAATTTCCAGAAATTCCTCGCGTTTTGATCTCCCTTCCTGCACCCAATAAACTCAACAACCAAAAGTGAACGTAAACTCTGGAAAATGGGGTATAAAGACACCAAAAACGACCAAGACAATGCAAATAAAAGCAAATAAAGGTTGGGTTGCCTCACAACAAGCTCTTTATTTAATGTATGTAGCTAGACACAACAGTACATATCTTAAGGATCAGCTAGGTGGAGCTCGCATACAAATTACACAGACTCAGATTAGACATATGTTTTGACTCTAGGACCATTAAAAGTAAATTTTGTGCCATGCAAGAGCTTCCTCTTCTAATGTGAGGACAGATAAGGTGGTAGAGAACCTGCAACCAGATAATTAACCAGATCCATATACCATGGATCTACCTCCTCAGTTACGAGCTACTGCTCGTCTTGGAATACTTCAGTGATGCAAATCTGCGGATCATCTCCCTCCACCGGATTCTCAAGCCTCGACAAATGGTCTGCCACCATATTCTCGCACCCCTCGCGAGCTTTACTCTCCATGTCGAACTCCTGTAGCAACAGAATCCATCAAATCAGTCTTGTATTTGCCTTCTTCTTTGCAAATAGATAGCCGATTGCAGCATGAAAAGCTTGGAACTTATCAAATGCGAACACTACAGCCAGCAATTCCTTCTCAGTAGTTGTATAGTTTGTTGGTCCCTAAATACCAGAGTCGTCGTGATTATATCTTAACACGAGATGCAGCGGAATAAATAAACTTCTCCTACACTTCACGTTGTTTTCAGAATGTTTCTTAGCTCAAGTTATTTTTAAGTATGTTTTAAGATATGCACTAGCAACTCTGTTGCTAGGTTTCAAATCAACTTTAAACAGTGATTAATAAAACAGTAAATGAACACAAGATTTATAGTGGTTCGATCAAAACGATCTACGTCCACTCCTTAGCCAAAATGCTAAGAATTCCACTAGAAAAGTATACAGATTACAAGGATTCGCCTTTCCAGTTAAGTAGGCAGTGAGCTTTCGGCCTGGCTACTTGACAGCTATCCTCCGTTGATCTGAACTCCTCCAATAAAGTTTGGCTGGGTCAAGGGTGCACCTTCGAAACTCCTGCCTTGCCTGATATGGAAGTTTTATAGTCACTTCCTGACTTTTCTTGAAGCGGCTAAGTGCCCGTCTTAGTCTTGACCTTTTCAGGTGTTCGACTGTTAGATTCTTTCTGAAAAGAAAGGAATCCCAATGATTGAGATATTCTTGAATGCGATCAAGAATGTCTTCAATGGAGTGTCAGTATATCAATGAGCGACACTTCTGGTTGTTGGGAGCTTTTAATATACTTTCACACGGCTCTCAACTGACTACTTTTGTTTGTTCACTTTGTCAAAGGAATCTCTTGCTTGAGTGTTCGTGAGTGTCTAAAGTGAGAAAAGCAGTAGTCAATCTCATTCTTGAACTTGTCTTTTATAGGTGGAGATTTAAACCTTGAATCTCCATATCCGTTAGACACAACGGCTTCTTTGTCCAAGAGTGGATTGTCTTGATTGAACACTTTTTGAGTAGGACTGTACTTTTTGAACTACTTCCGGAAAGTCTCGACCTTTGTGTGTACTTCTGTCAGAG
>JAPKLW010006291.1:0-17786 GCA_026898455.1 Plectranthus barbatus | reverse complement strand
GAACCAAAGAAAGTCGAAGAGGCTCTGCTAGATCCGGACTAGGTGAACGCCATGCAAGAGGAGCTTGCAGAATTCACACGAAACAATGTGTGGGAACTAGTAGATAGGCCAGAGCACCAAAGTGTTATAGGCACTAAGTGGGTGTTCAAGAACAAGAAAGATGAATCCGGCCTAGTAGTCAGAAACAAGGCTCGTCTTGTAGCTAAGGGCTACAGACAATGCGAGGGAATAGACTATGATGAAACATTTGCTCCAGTAGCAAGGCTGGAGGCAATTCGCCTATTTCTCGCGTATGCTGCTTACCACGAGTTCGATGTGATGCAAATGGACGTGAAAAGCGCGTTCCTAAATGGTGAGCTCAAAGAAGAAGTTTACGTTGAGCAGCCACCGGGTTTCGAACAGGGCAACCAAGTCTACAGACTCAAGAAAGCTCTGTATGGACTAAAGCAAGCACCAAGAGCCTGGTATGGAACCTTGTCCAAGTTCCTGCTAAACAACGGATTTGAAAAAGGCAGGATTGATCAAACTCTTTTACGGATCAAGGATGGAGATAGTATCTTACTAGTCCAAATTTATGTGGATGACATAATTTTCGGTTCGAAGAATCAAGACCTATGTGACAGATTCTCCGACCTCATGAATAGTAATTTTCAAATGAGCATGATGGGAAAGATGTCTTATTTTCTTGGATTACAAGTTCAGCAATCTGAAGAAGGAATCTTTATTCATCAAAGGAAATATACTCGCGATCTCATAGCGAAGTATTGCCCTGAAAAGACAAAGAGTCTGAGGATTCCAATAAGCACAACATGTATTGCTGTGCTCGAGAAGGAAGGAGATGCTGTGAATCCAACGCTCTACAGAGGCATTATTGGTTCACTGCTGTATCTCACCACTAAACGCATTGTGCGATATTTGAAGTGCACAGAGGGTCTAGGAATTTGGTATCCTAGAGCAGACAGTCTTGCTCTAAGTGGATATTCAGACTCAGATTTCGGAGGATGTAAAATTGACAGGAAAAGTACGAGTGGTACTTGTCAATTTTTGGGACACAAGCTAATTAGTTGGTTTAGCAAGAAGCAGCACTCTGTTGCTACATCCACCACTGAAGCAGAGTATGTAGCCGCTGCTAGCTGTTGTTCGCAAATTTTATGGATAAGACAACAATTGCAAGACTATGGGATTTCTCCTGAATGTGTGCCAATCTATTGCGACAACAATAGTGCTATGTGCATTACCAAGAATCCAGTCCATCATTCAAGAACCAAGCACATCGATATTCGTCATCACTTTATTCGTGATCACCAGGAGAAGAAGGATATTGATGTTCGGTACATATGCACTGAAGATCAGATACCAGACATATTTACAAAGCCTTTAGCAGAATCCAGATTCAAGGAGTTGTGCATTAAGTTGGGTCTTATGGAGTTGGATAATGCTATGGATGAATAAGATGCTACTCTTATTCTTTCTGGATTTCGTGAAGATGCTATGTATATTCTCTGAGTGCTGGATTTGATTGCTCACAAAGTTGTCTGCTAGAATATAGCAATCTTTATTGCTGCTACTAGCATATTTGAAGAGAAGAGGCTGCTGAGCAGATTTGCTCACATGTTCAGCAAATAATACGCGTGGGAGCAGATGATATGTAGCGATTGTCACTTATTTTAACATATCATTATGGAGACATTCTATGAAGTCTCATTTTGTGGATATATCGAATGGAAGTTCAAATGCGTATGGATTGCTAAGAAATATCTATTTGCTTTTGTTTCAATAATAAAAGTTGACTGGATTTCATTGATATTTGAAAAAGCTTAACATTCCCGTACAATATATAAAAAAAGGGCAACAAGGGAAGGAAATTCTAATCCACCAGAGGAACACTCCTACTCGGAAGAGATGGAAGGATAAAAGTCGGAACTACGAAGGCTAGATGGCCCCTCTGCCAGTTCCGGGAAGGACTGCTCCAGCAACCAGCTCAGCTGCATACCGTTAAGCAAAGGAACAGCTGGATATGCTCGAATGCAATCACGAACGCCTTCGAAAACTAGGCCTGCCCAATCAGCCTCGACCAGTTCTTCGTCCAAAGCGAGCATAACCTGCCAGATCTCCTTCGAAAGGCAGAAGTTGTTTGGATCCTCACCCAACAACATGTGGCTAGCAACGTGAAATAACTCCACTATATTCGCACTTGAGACCCGTTGCAGTGGGAGTCGGAGAGAACCTGAACCATGGAGAGTCGTGCCACTTTTGCCAAGCAGTCCATTCTGAAGCCGGTTCCATGGACTTATACCCCATCACTGATACTGGACCTCGTGGAAGTCCAAAGTCACGAGAGAAAGTCTCCCGTGACCAACGTATCAATCTTCCTCGGAAGGATCCGTATATCGCCTCCTTCTCCGCCACACATTCCTTGAGAAACTCCCGAAGGAGATCTCCATGATAATGTTTTGGAGCACTCATCACGAACTGCTTGAGCCCCGTCTGAGTAATCTTCGCCATGACCATGTTGGCCACGACGGGATGGTCATGATAGTAGGATTGAAGGGCTGCTTCATCGAGGATTTGATTTCGGGAAATATTAAGGATATTACTTGGTGACTCCATTGATCTCGAAGGATTTTTTTTACGTTGGAAGAAAAAGGCGTTGTGATACCAAAATAGAATCACAGGAAGCCTTTTATAGACGGGAAAACCTCTGAGTATTTATGATTACGTGGAAATCATAAAAAGATCGTGATGATTCATATTTTGAAATCTGTATCATCACAGGAAGAGAGAACATCACGACTGGTTGAAAAATTCAATCGATTCAGCAGTGACGCTTGGTAGTCAGATCAACGTTTGGCTCGAGGAGACCATCATTACTTATGATCTCCTAAATCCTAGCCGATCCTTGATGTGCCAATGCAATCCGCAAGAGGATAATATATATTAAGGAGAGGAGAGCATTTGCTGGATAGAATATGCTGAGTCAAATCTTCTTTTGCCACGTCATATTCTAGGAGGGGAGATGATATTAGGAGGGGAGATGGTATCAATGAAAGTCAATCTGATTAGACCAGTTAATATTTTTTTTCGAATTTAATGTGTACAGATGAGAATATCAAGTAAGAAAGTGCCACATCTTATCACTTAAGTGCCTCTCGGAGAAAGGAAATTACGACGCCATCTCATCTGACAAGTGATCCCCAACCGTCAAACTTCGAATCTAGAAGTATAGCACGTCTGCTACACTTCTGGGAGCATGGTTTTTGCTGAGCAGCCAACAGATTGGAGGTCTCATTAATTCATCTGCTAGAAAGCTAGCAAAGTTGTAGACAGAGGTCTACTCAGCAGACAAACAAATTTGAATCTTGCTGAGGGTTAATATTTTTTAAAAAAATATTATCGATGCGTTGCACAAGAATATAGTTTGCCAATGTCACAGGAGTTGAGTACGAACATCTGAAATGAAAATTCTACCATTTCAATATATATTTACTTGCAAAAGGCATTTACATGAAGAAAGGAAATTACAACAAAGGAGGCAATGGCCTGTGAGGATAGAAATCTACCCCTCTGAGGTTCGGGGGACCTAGAGCAAGATCTGGAAATTTTTGCTCTAGCAGCCAACTTAATGGCATTCCATAGGGGAGAGGATGATTTGGGAAATCCTGGACGCATCGATGCACCTTCTGAAAGACGAAGGCTGCCCAGTCCACCTTCGCCCTATCATCAATTGCCATCATAGCCCTCCATGTCTCGCGGGAGAACGTCATGTCATCAGGATCTTCTCCTACGACCATGCCGCAGACTATTTGAAAGACGACTTTATACGGCGTCCTCAAGCCGTATGCTGAAGGTGTTGGAGAAAACTCGAGATCAGGAGAGCTTCTCCACTTCATCCACGACGCCCACACTGGAGCTATCTCATCTCTGCGATAGTCCATGACAAGAACCGGACCCTGTGGAAGGCCAAAGACAGTAGCAAAGGTGTCTACCATCCACCTTACTAGCTCGTTCTTAAAGATACAGAAAATGGAGCTTCGATCAGCAGCACTCGACCAGATGAAGTGTTGGAGTTGCTCCCTCTGAAACACATGTGGAGTAAGGCACACGAATTTGCCTAGACCACTGGCATGGAGACTAGTCATGGTAGTCTCTGCCACCTGATATTCGGTCTCATATTCTGCATAAAGACCTGAATCACATAAGATTCTATTTCTTGGTACATATAGAGCGTACGATTGTGCCATAATCTCTGGAGGAAGTAAAATTTTTGCTTGAGAAAATCCTTCTTTCTTAAGGGAATGAGAAGAGAATTCAAGGTAAATCAGAGAGCGTATGAAGAAGAATGCCAAGACTTGCTATATATAGACCTATTTTGGTCTACTGTTTACCTCGGAATACGAACAGTCTTTCTGAGAAAACAGTAATCTCATAAAGAAAGGGTCTTATCAAGGATAATTATGTTCAGAGATGAATCAGTGATGGAAAGTGATGAATTTTATATTCCATAGTTAGGAGACATAAGGACTTGTGTTAGCATTACGTGGAATTTCTGGAGAAGTGTTAACCATTACTCGACGTCAGAAGCTATCTTTGCTAAGATTGCCCACCCAATGCTAAGGTTTTCGGATGCTGATCCTTATGACTCAGACGCGGGAGATTTTCAAATCTCTAAAGCAGTGCATTTAATGCGCCCAGACGGCGGCGACAAATCAGATCGTGCCACCTCATCAGCACTCAAGCTCGGAAGAACGTGCGTACTCGCACGATTTGACATTAAACCCCAGTCGTCAATTGAAATTGTAGAGAATGCAATCTCCACCGTTGATTTTTTTTCTTTCGAAACCCTTCATCTCTCCACCGGACGGATTTCAAACTCAATTCAAACCCCTAACTCTCTGAAATCTTTCGCATAACCTTTTTTTTAAACCCTCTCCAAAATTTCTAACTCTCTCAAAAATCCCCAACGATGGCAACCAACCCTAACTCTCCAATCACTCAAAATCCAGAACCCACTCCTACAGAAAACCAGAAAACCTTAATTCTTCTTCCCCATTCCAACAACCGACTTTCATTTATCCACCCTCTACAGATTTGCCACTGCATGTTCGACATGCACCCGGCTTCACCGGAGTAATGAAAAAGGAGTATATCGATGAGTCTGTCCCGTACAACAAATTGGTGGTTTTGGCTCGGAAAAAGGAGTTATCAAGCCATTCGACGGAGCAGAGGCGTTTAGCCCAAATCATGAAGGACAGAATCTTGTACATGCCTTTTGCCATCAAACACATTCCGAAATGGATTATGGATCTGTTCAACTCCGAACTACTCATAAGGTATCTCTCTGCCGAACCCGATCGTTTTCATCCGCATATGGTTTCAGAATTCTATGCTAGGGCAGTTATGAACGATGATAAAAAATTGTTCAAAACTTGCATATATGGAAATTTTGTGGATGTAAATGCTGATTTACTCTCGAGGACATTTGGGCTTCGCAACTACGGTCCCAAAATTTCTCAATACAAGATAAATGATGTTGTTGAGATGGAGAAACGATGGAATTTGTGGAAGAAGCTAGTGGAATTGAAAGATAAGAAAGGGCAAGTGATTACGTTTAAGGTTGCTACACCTATTAACACACTGTCGGATGATTACAAACTCCTAGCGGAGATAGTAATCAAAATGATTCAATGTGACGCCGGTTCGTACTCGAAGCTCTCTGCCAAGAAATATGCTGTGATGATGGCCTTAACCGACAATGTCAGAGGAAACTGGGCATAATTCTTTTTTGAGCGGTGGGCAGAACACGCTCGAAAGAATGATCATATGGCAATAGATGGAACGTTCTCTTCGAACGTAAATTTTGGATTAAAGATCAGCAAGTATTTGGAGATGCTTTTCACCAATATAGGAGTCGATCGTGGCTTAAGTCTGCTTCCCACAGACTACATTCCAGCGACAAGGAAAGAGCCCAAACCTGTCAATACCAAGAATCCCCGGAAGATGACAGGAAAGTCTAATGTGGACAAGGACAAGCCCACATCCCCTGAAGAACCAGATGCTGCCACTACAGCAGTTCAAACCCTTCAGCCGGCAATTCCAATGTCTGCTGAAGAGATTGCTCTACTGAAGACGAATGCTGAGACAGAGCACTGCTTCAAGAATCTCGAGGAGATTAAGAAGTTAGGCAACTTACCGGCAGACCAAATCAATGAGATCATGACTGCAAAGGAAGCCGAAGAGCCTCCAATTACTATCGGAACTATGGCTTTGGAAATTCCAACAAAGAAGAGATCCAAGGTTACATCTCCTGCACAGAAAGCCAAGAAGAAGACCAGGAGGAGGCTGATACTAACTTCTGAACAAGAAGATTTAGAAAAAGCGGAAGCAGAGAGGAAGGCTGCTGAAGCCGTAGCAAAGACGAAAGCTGCTGAATCCACAGAACAGAGATCCTCTGAAAACACAGCCGCATAAGATGCTGAATTGGATCAGGATCAAATTCCTTTGTCATCCAGAAGCAAGAAAGAGCGCATTAAGGGAGTGAGAGAAAGAAAAAGGAAGCGCGAAACTCATAGAAGAGAACTTGAGAAAAAGCAATATCAGAAGTTCATCACGGAGATGACATTTGAAGGAAGAGACAAAGAATTCGAACGAATTAAGAAAGCTGCTGAAGAACACAGAGCTCAGAAGGAGGCTGCTCAACTACTTGAAGGGGCATTCGTGGAAGGAAATGCCGCCAAGAAAGGGAAAGGTATCAAAGATGGAAGGATCACCGTCTCAATTCCCTTAGTCAACAGTGAAGGAGCCATAATCACTGAACAGGACGCTATGTCCGACGAAGAGCTTGATAAAGCGATTCAAGAAGGCAGGTTCACTGAAGTAAAGTCGATTGTGGACTTAGAGAGCAGTTCCGATGAAGAACCTCTCATTCAAGGGTCATCCAGACGACTTCCAGGGAATCATGACGCAGGTCCTACTGGGATTGAAAGAGAAATGATTGACGAAGAAGGAAGTGGTCTGCTGAGCAGATTGAACACGTGGAGGAACATCCATTTGCTGATCAGGAGGTCTGCCACTCACAGGTTACTATAGAGGAATCTCCTGCTAAGTATGAGGACGCAAATCTTGATGAAGGCCCTCACGAAGAAATCCCTTCCGATGCTGATATAGGTAATCGAGAGAATTTCTCTCCTACTTGCCTCCTTGACTCCGACTGTGATGATGAAGTCAGATACGTTTATGATGCACATGACTTGAGGAAGATCTCCACTGAGATACCTTCAGAAGATCAGATAAATTCTGACCTTGATATTTTATGTCGAGAGATTGAAAATTTTGTGAATTCGATGGTGGAAATAGACATCAATGAAGTATTTGCTGGAGAATTGGAAGAAGGAGTTGAAGGAGATAGATTAAAACAGGAGCTAAGAAGATGGAAGAAATATGATTATGTTTTGAGAGAGCTCTGCTTAGACGAAAGAGAACTGCTATTGGATGGATCAATCGTCTTGTTCCAAAAAATATAGTGATAAGGCTGTTATCACCAGACTCCAGGCCATTAAAGCTCATCGACTTACATCCTCTTCGCATTCCTTGCCAGAATCTACATTTGCTCCGGATGGGCTGTCTGACAAGCACATCCACCTCTCAAAGCGTCAAGCTCGAGCCGCTGCTGAATACAAGAAGCATCAAGCGAAACTTGTGAAGTTCGAAGAATCAAAGCGTCAAGCACGGTTGGCTGCGATTGGTGAAGAAGCAGAACGCAACGCTCAAAAGCTTGAAATTGTTGCTTACCGGAACAGAGAGGAGGATTTGCAGGCATACATGTTAGCACACTCTCTAGCAGAAGCTCAGAAGGCCGAGGAAGCTGCATTTGCTGCAGCTGAAGCAGAGTATCTCAAGGAGATTGAGGAGGCAGTCTATCTACTAGCCACTACCACTCAAGATGATACTGCTGACACAGGAAGCAGAGAAGTAATCATGGAAGAAGTCATGGAAGAAATCTCCACTTCCACTGCTAGGAGCCAAGCCATCATCGTGCCTACCACTTCATCTTTCCTTGCCACACCGGTCAGCTCTCTCCATTTTCCAACTTATCTGAACTCGGTTGTTCAAATGGTCGTTCAAAGTGCTGTGTCTACCATATCTGAGAGAATGGTAATAGAAGCCTCGGACATTCGTAGGGAGATTGTCGTGGTCAAGACGAATGTTGATACTGTCACGACCAGGGTGAATTCTGTTGAGTCAGATGTCTCCTCTGTTAAGACTTCTATGCAGGAAGTCAAGGCAGACATAGCAGAGCATAAGCAGCAGGAAGAACATACAGTCACATCCTTTTCTTCCAAATTTTTAGATGCAATCAAAGAGGGGGAAGCAAGGAGGATTGTTGAGGCTGCTGAGAGGAAGAAAGCGGAGGAAGCTAGAGCTGCTGCCAAAGAAGAGAAGAGGAAAGCTCTTGAGGAGCTAAAGCAGAAGGAAATAGAGTTGAAAATCAAGATGCTCGAAGAAGAGAATGAGCGAATTGCTAAGGATCTGGAGTTAGAAGCCGCTGAACGTGCTGCTGCTAAGGAGTTCTTGGATTCGTTTGTGCAGATGGCATCAAGCAAATTCGATGAATTAGAGAAGCTAAAGAAACCTGCTCCAGACTCCTGATTACCTTTCTACCTCTCTGGTATTTTTTTGTCTTGTTTGTCTCCGTCTAATCATTTTCATTGTACTTGTAATTGATATATCATATGAATGAAAATTGATCAGACTGAGACAACCTCTCATTGTCAATCTCTGATTTTCACTGTGTTCATTAGTTGAAATACACTATCCGTGTATTCAACATATTTGAAAACAATTGGATTGAGATTGAAAAAGTAAATGTCTGCTAATTCTTACTTGGGTGCTAGAATTTCTAGCATATTACCTTCGCAACATTTACCTATGTACTTAATCGTAAAATATTTCCCAGCACGTGTTGAGGGGGAATCTTTTCTAGTTGTTTGAACTAAGATGGATCAACTCTGTGTTAGATTGCTAGGATAACATATTTCTGTAAACACATACTTTCTTCCTCTTAGCTTCAGCAAATGATAGTAAGCTTTGATCGCACCAAAAATGGGGAAATTGTTGGGAAATTATTCCTAAAATCTCCCTTAGGATTTATTTGTAAAAAGGTTTTGTTGGATCAAACCTTAGCACTTGGTCGATCATTTGCTGAATTCTAGATAATCTAGCATATCTTGTAAAGTCCTGTATAGGTTATAAATTGAGTTGTAATAGATTAGTCTGCTAGAGGATTTCCTAGCTGATATTGAAGGACGACGTTTGCTAGAAGACATACGCCAGCAGAATGCTAAGGCTTTAGCATCTGCTAACATTCAGCAAACTCAGAAAAATGCTAGCAGAATAGACGTCAAGGGATCGATTGTCAACGGGAGCGTTCAGCAGACCAAGACACGATAGCAGATCGCTAAGGAACATTAGCAGAACAAGAGTGTCAAAGGCTGCAGCTATACTATTGTTCTGACAAAAGCACACACAAAGGACGAGACTTTTCCGAAGTAGTTCGGAAAGTACAGAACAACACCAAAAGCGTCTGACCAAGTCAAACCACATTCAGACCAGGGAGCCGTTGTGTCTAACGGACATGGAGATTCAAGATTTGAATCTACACCTATAAAAGGCAGGTCCAAAAGTGAGAATCAACTACTACTACTGCTTGAATCAACCGACATTCGAAAACAGTAAGTGTAAGATTCCTTGAAAAAGCGAACAAACAAAAAGTAGTCAGTTGAGAGCTCGTGATAAAAGAAGTATTCAAAGCTCTCAACAACCGAGTAGTGTCTTTCATTGAATATCTGACACTTCTCTTTAAGAGATTCCTTAACTTCGGTTGAGAATCTTCAATCATTGGGATAACTTCCATCCTAGGAAGATCCAACAGTCATTTCTGAAAAGGAATGACTCCGACGGGCTTTTAGCCGCATTCCTGGATAGTTTCGAGGGAAACTATAAAAACCTCACTGACAGCGAAGGACAAGTTACACGAAGGTTCCGCCCTTGACTTGGCTGTAGCTGTGTTTGGAAAAGTATGAATCATCGGAGGATAGCTTTGTTGTGGCCGGTCCGAAAGTTTGCCGCCTACTACAAGTGTTTGGCGAATCCTTGTATTTTCGTATACTTTTCTAGTGGAAATCTTAGCATTTCGGCTAAGGAGTGGACGTAGATCTATTTGATCGAACCACTATAAAATTCTGTGTTTGTTTACTGTTTCATTACTAATTGTTCAAAATTGATTTTAAACCTAGCAACAGAGTTGCTGGCGTATATCTGAAAAGAATCATATAATATATCTTGAGCTTAAAATATTGCTTAAACAAAGATAAGTGTAAGAGACGTTTAAATCATTCTGCTGCATTTCGTGTTTATACTTAAACACGACAACTCTGATATTTGAGGACCAACAGAAAGTCTCAGCAGGCAATCCCTCAACAAGCTCGTGTTTTGCTAGGTGGTTGATGGTCATGAAATTCAAATGGGTCAACCTCTTATGCCGTAGCCAATTGGTTTCTTCCCTATTCAATGCTACAAAACAAGAATGTTGCTGGCCACTTTGCCAATCAAAAATATATAGGCTACCCTTGTTGATTCCTCTTAGCTTGACTTCACCACTAGCAATATTAGCAATAGAACAACAAGTATTAATGAAAGAAACGGTGTACCCATTTTTGCATAGCTGGCTTATGCTCAGCAGATTGTGCTTGAGGTTGGATACAAGAGCAACATTGATAATACTTAGTCTATTTCTCTTGATGCATCTTTTCCCAATCACTCTGCCTTTGCCGATATCACCGAACATGACTCTGGGGCCATAAACTCTTTGGAGATCTGATAATAACTCTTCTTCCCCCGTCATGTGCGCTGAACAACCACTATCTAAGATCCATTCATTTGACATGCTTGATGTCTTAGCACTTGGATCCTGTGCCTGCAAAATAATTAACAAGTTGATTTAGATACCCGCTTAGCATCGGGTCCTGCAGGATTAGCGTGAACCATGGTTCCTTTTGGAACCCACATCTTGGTGATTTTCAAGATTTTCTTCTTGCCATCACTCTTAGCACCTTCCTCGACCTTTGTTAGATAAACAAACTTTGCATAATTAGAACGAGGTTGAGTAGTCTGCTTAGCCTTCCTAGTCCTTTGATAAGGAAAATGTTTGGACTCAGACCTCACATAGGTGTTCCTCCTATGTGGTGTGTATTGCAAGTATTGTGGTCTTACAACATGGTATTGAACCTTCTTGCCCTTATGGAAGGAAGGATTTGCTTTCCAAGCATTGGGAACATAATTCTCAACATTCCTTCTAGATACTGGTGGGGGTGGCTGCTTAGCAGACTGCTTAGCATGTACTTGCTGGGTTCTCTGCTAAGGTCCAACAGATGTCTTCTGCTTACGCCAATCCCTCTGCTTAGCATTTAGCTTATCATTCAAAGACTCTGCAATCGTCTTTTCCTTAGTATTTTCTCTAGCATTTAACTTTCCAGCTGTAACGAATGTAATCATTTTTTGCTTAGAAGTTTCTGCCTTTTCAACCACAACCTTCTCAGAGGTTTCACCCAAAGCTTCAACACTACCAAGGCCTAAGCCAGATCTATCAGAATGCGATCGTTGTTGACTTACAATAACATTGAGAACTGTCTTGCTAGTAGTGTAAGAACAAATACATTCCTTACTATTTGTTTTTCAAAGCTTGATTCTCGTTTTTAAGATTTTGAAAATTTTCAGAAAGTTTAGAGAAATCAGCTCTAAGTTTTGAAAATTCCTTGCTATTAGACCTTAGTCTCTCGACTTCAGCGGTCAAAGATGTGACTTTAAGTTTCAGCAAAGTGTCCTCTCCTACTATAGCATCTTTCATAGCATACATTTTTGAAAACTCTAAAGATAGCTTAGTAAGATAATCATCATTAGAATCTAAAGAAGTAGACTCCTCCGATTGATGAGTGATTGTTGGAAATGAAATATTAATAGGAATTACCTCCTGAGCATCGACTGCTAGAGCCGACTCAGCAAGGTGCTCAGCATCAGCATCCTCAACAATAAAACTCCTCTTCATGATCAGGAATGTCTAGCACTTCGGTCCTGGTCAGCAATGCTCTGGTGACCGCTCGGACAGCTTATCTCTCAAACCTTTGTTTAAGGTGCTCTCTTTCTTCCTGGCTTACCCTTGGATATTCATGCTTAAGATGATCTGGGGAATTACACTCAAAGCATGTCCTAGGTTTCCTTTCTGCAAAACGAGAGGATGATGAAGCAAGCTTAGCTTCCTTGGCTTCTTTCTCTGGTTTGGCTTCCAGCATCAGCTTCTAAAGCTTTGCATTCGCTCTTCTAGCTCATTGATCTTCAGATCTTTAGGCTGCGAGCTGGAGGATGGAACTACCTCCTTTGCTAAAGAAGCTGGGGCAGATCTCTCATGGTTACGGAAGGGCTTCTTTGGCTTCCACTTCCCATCATCTTTCTTAGCAAAATATGCTAAGTCCTCAGAGTTTATAGAGGGTGCTGATGAAGCTTGAGCTACAGCAGCTTTGTTCTTCTTCGATTGCTGTATAATAAACTCATGAGTTTTGAATTGAGCGAATACCTTAGATGTGGACATTTAGTTAAGGTCTTTCTCGCTTAGACTCGACGTCTTCACAAACCAGTCCTCCATTGGAAAGAGCTTTGATATGATCTTATTATTCATCTCCCCATTATCATAGGTCTTTCTTAGGTTCCGGAGCTCTCCGACAATGGTGTTGGATCTTTCTTCCATAGCTTGTATGGTTTCTCCTTCATACATAAAGAAAGATTCATATTCATAAACAACTACCTAGAGCTTGTTGCATTTCATCTAGTCGGTCTCCTGGGAAGAATCGCAAACATAATCCCACATTTCTTTGGCTGTATCAGAGTCTAAAGCTTTATCTGCCATCAACGGCGGCAAAGAGTTAAGGATCAGCTTCTTTGCTAAGTGCTCCAGCTGAGCTCTTTTTTATCTTCCACCATGTACTCATCAAACAACTTCTCAACCATTTGAGGTGGTCTCGGTTGTCCATCAGCAACTGGTCCTACAAAAGTGTTCGCTTTCATAATTTTAATGGGACCTTTAGCAAGAACATCCGCCATCTCTGGATGGATACTTTGGAGCTGGATAGTGGCAAGCTTCTACCATGAGTTGAACCTCTCCTTCTTGTACTTGGGCAAAGTATGATTCATCTGGACAAGCTTTAATTCCTGAGCTAGGCAAACAAAATAACAGTGCAAGGAAAATACAGATCTAGTCTTAAAGCAACTCACAAGCAGTCGGTCATTCAACCTCGCTCTGATACCACATGTTGGTCCTAAATCAGAGTCGTCGTGGTGAGCACTAACATCAAACACACGAAATGTAGCGGAATAATAATGTTTACTTGCATTTAGTTTCTTTACCAAATTTTTTTAGCTCAAGGTTGAACTTAGGGTTTGTTTCAAGTTATACTCTAGCAACTGCGGTTGCTAGGTTTCAAATCAAGAACAGGAAACAATAAAATAGTAAACCAGACACAATGTTTATAGTGGTTCGATCTTAAAGATCTACGTCCATTCCTCAGTCGTAGCACTGAGAATTCACTTAAAAGGTATTTGAAGTACAAGGAATTGCCTGTCTCTTGTAGCATGTAGTGAGCTTTTGACCTAGCCACTACAAAGCTATCTTCCGATACTTTGATCTTCTTGGTCGGAAGCTTTGGCTTGAGTCAAGGGCGGCACCTTCATAAAACTCAACCTCAACGACAATGGAAGATTTTAGAGTTCCTTCCCGAACTTGTTTGGTTTTGGCAAATGCCCGTTGGAGTCAATCTCTTTTAAGATATGTGACTGCTGGATGCTTTCTCGTATAGAAGGTATCCCACTGATTAGATCCTTGATCTAAGTCAAGGAATCTCTTGAAGGCAGTGTCAGACATTCAATGTTAGACACTCTTGGTTATTGAGAGCTTTGAATACTCTTTATCTCATGCTCTAAACTAACTACTTTTCTCACTTTGATCGTTTTGTCAAAGGAATCTCATAGTGATTGCTTTTCGAATCTGGTTGAAGTTCAGTCATGAGTGAAGCAACAGTCGTCTCTTTGTTTGGACTCATCTTTTATAACTGGAGATTCAAACTTTGAATCTTTATACCCGTTAGACACAACGGCTTCCTTGTACAAAAGGAGTTTGACTTTATCCGTCATTTCCAGCGTCGTACAGTACTTTCCGACCTACTTCGGGAAGCTTTTGTCCTTTGCTTGTACTTTTGTCACAACGATAGTATTAGCGTATATTGTTGAATGTTTTCCTTGCTTAACATTCTCGTAGAATGCTGGAACAACCTGCTAAGCCTTTTGATTGCTGAGTTCTTCCAGCAATCTGCTAAGTGGTAGCGAATGCTAACTCTTTCAGCATTCTGCTTTATATCGCGTTATTCAGCACTTAATTCCTTTGAGTTCTGATTGCTATAACTCGTAGCAATCTCATGAGTGCTAGCAAATGCTGACTCCTTTAGCATTTTGCTATCTCTTACTTCCGACTGCTGAGTAAGTACTTCTAGAAGTCTCTTCTTTCAGCATATGATTTGCTAACGCCTTAGCAATCATTCTTCTTAGCACTTGACCGCTATCTCCTTTAGCAGTCATTTTTTGTCTGTTGGCTTCTCTAGTAGCTACCATCTGTCAAGAATACTTCTAGCATTCTAATCTATTACAACTCAATATCTTTCCTAAACAGGACAATACAAGAGTTGTTAGACTATACTAGATTTCAGCAGTGATCGACCAATCTAGCTAAAGCTTTGATTCAACAAAACCTTTTACAATTTGCTCCTAAGGGATGAATTCACAAATATTTCCCAACACTCAATATATGTGTACCGTGTACTTTCAACTCCTTTCACAGCCAAAGCTTTAAATCTCTCATGTAAGTTCAACCTCCAGAGTTGAATCCCATATCATTCCAGCGTAGTTGGGTCAGGACGATGTGAAGGTTCCATTTAAATCCTGCATAACAAAATTATATATCAGAACCAATAAACAAAAGAAAAAAAGTTGAAATACTAAACTTACAAGAGAAATAAATCCCCTAGCTTCAGCTAAGTCTAAGTTCACCAACTCAACTCCAATTAGTAGAATAAATTCTATCCACAATTCCTAACTTCAGGATCAAATCACACATCCCCCAAGTTCAAGCAACAGTCATGTGCAAATGAGACTCTATCCTAAATGAATGCAAAATCAAAGTGGCTCAACTAATGCATGTAATTAACAGTTTTAATATGGCTAAAAGAACATATAAAAAAAAAATAACTCAATCCCATGTACCCTAATAATCAAGCCCTAGGCTGAAACACATTGATAATTTGAGCCCCAAATTAACATTTAAAATCTAAACATGCCAATATGAACAACTCATAATCATACTTAATGCATAAAGGATTTAATGCAACATCAATTCTCAATACAATTATGATTATCAACAAATTCAAACTTAAATCTCAAAATTTAACTCAACTAATACAACAAAACAAAAAGTAATAACTAAAATAACGAGTAGATAAAAGGGAATACGAAATTTACCTTGGACACACAACAAGAATGGAAGAAAACAAAAACCCTAGGAATTTGGGGATTTTACGATTTGTACGAAATTAGAAAAACAACTCGGAGCAAAATGTCGACAATAATGTGGATATTGTAGTATCCAAGAGGGATTTGTGAGATTTGAAGTGTGGTGGTTGTAATTTTAGAGAGAGTTTTCGTGGGTTTGTGAAGGTTGTAGAGAAAGAGAGTAAAAAGTGTGGGGGGAAAGAGGGATTCAGATTTAAAAATTGTGTTTTTACACATTCGACAACCTAGAACCCGCTCGGCGATCGCCAAAAAGTTGTGCCAAAACTAAATATTGCAGAATTACGGATTTGGCGATCCGTTTACAAAAAGGGCGATTGCCGAAAATGTAAACAGGTTGCCGTTGGTGTGCCAATGCCAAAAATAAAAAATAGCAAACTCGGCGACCCAACCAACAAAATTGGTGATCGCAAATTTTGTTTTATGGTCGCCGAGTTTGCTTTGAACTTGAATTCTTTTTTACGACGAACTTGGCAACCCACGCTAAATGTGTGAACATGTCGCCAAAGTTACAATTTCCAGAAATTCCTCGCGTTTTGATCTCCCTTCCTGCACCCAATAAACTCAACAACCAAAAGTGAACGTAAACTCTGGAAAATGGGGTATAAAGACACCAAAAACGACCAAGACAATGCAAATAAAAGCAAATAAAGGTTGGGTTGCCTCACAACAAGCTCTTTATTTAATGTATGTAGCTAGACACAACAGTACATATCTTAAGGATCAGCTAGGTGGAGCTCGCATACAAATTACACAGACTCAGATTAGACATATGTTTTGACTCTAGGACCATTAAAAGTAAATTTTGTGCCATGCAAGAGCTTCCTCTTCTAATGTGAGGACAGATAAGGTGGTAGAGAACCTGCAACCAGATAATTAACCAGATCCATATACCATGGATCTACCTCCTCAGTTACGAGCTACTGCTCGTCTTGGAATACTTCAGTGATGCAAATCTGCGGATCATCTCCCTCCACCGGATTCTCAAGCCTCGACAAATGGTCTGCCACCATATTCTCGCACCCCTCGCGAGCTTTACTCTCCATGTCGAACTCCTGTAGCAACAGAATCCATCAAATCAGTCTTGTATTTGCCTTCTTCTTTGCAAATAGATAGCCGATTGCAGCATGAAAAGCTTGGAACTTATCAAATGCGAACACTACAGCCAGCAATTCCTTCTCAGTAGTTGTATAGTTTGTTGGTCCCTAAATACCAGAGTCGTCGTGATTATATCTTAACACGAGATGCAGCGGAATAAATAAACTTCTCCTACACTTCACGTTGTTTTCAGAATGTTTCTTAGCTCAAGTTATTTTTAAGTATGTTTTAAGATATGCACTAGCAACTCTGTTGCTAGGTTTCAAATCAACTTTAAACAGTGATTAATAAAACAGTAAATGAACACAAGATTTATAGTGGTTCGATCAAAACGATCTACGTCCACTCCTTAGCCAAAATGCTAAGAATTCCACTAGAAAAGTATACAGATTACAAGGATTCGCCTTTCCAGTTAAGTAGGCAGTGAGCTTTCGGCCTGGCTACTTGACAGCTATCCTCCGTTGATCTGAACTCCTCCAATAAAGTTTGGCTGGGTCAAGGGTGCACCTTCGAAACTCCTGCCTTGCCTGATATGGAAGTTTTATAGTCACTTCCTGACTTTTCTTGAAGCGGCTAAGTGCCCGTCTTAGTCTTGACCTTTTCAGGTGTTCGACTGTTAGATTCTTTCTGAAAAGAAAGGAATCCCAATGATTGAGATATTCTTGAATGCGATCAAGAATGTCTTCAATGGAGTGTCAGTATATCAATGAGCGACACTTCTGGTTGTTGGGAGCTTTTAATATACTTTCACACGGCTCTCAACTGACTACTTTTGTTTGTTCACTTTGTCAAAGGAATCTCTTGCTTGAGTGTTCGTGAGTGTCTAAAGTGAGAAAAGCAGTAGTCAATCTCATTCTTGAACTTGTCTTTTATAGGTGGAGATTTAAACCTTGAATCTCCATATCCGTTAGACACAACGGCTTCTTTGTCCAAGAGTGGATTGTCTTGATTGAACACTTTTTGAGTAGGACTGTACTTTTTGAACTACTTCCGGAAAGTCTCGACCTTTGTGTGTACTTCTGTCAGAG
>JAPKLW010006290.1:10000-17789 GCA_026898455.1 Plectranthus barbatus | reverse complement strand
AAGATTCAAAATAAATGATTCAAAAACTGAAAATAAACTAATAAACAAATTGATACACAAGAAAAATAGAAGAAAAGATAAGAAGAAATACGGCCACCCCCTACATATTTGATACCTTCTCCTACAAATAAACTCATGACACCAACCCCATTCGTAATTCCATCAATTACTCGTCTATCAAAAAAATACATTAATTGAGCCAATTTTCTTATTCCCCCAGTAAAAGATGTTGTATAAAAAGTATCTATATAAGCACGATTATATGACCAATTATATAGAGCATTTATAATTTTATCCCAATGTTTTCTTTTCGGACCTAGCTTAACAAATGAATTTATTAATTCGAAATTTTTAAAAGAGGAATAAATGGGTTTATATAAAAAGGACGCGATAAATATTCCGAAATAAGCTATACTGATTGACAAAATTGCATTTTTCAAAAATTCATACCAATCTGTTGAATCGTTTGATTTTTGATGTACAAAATGAATAGATGGTGCTAACCATTTGGTTAATATATCAAAATCTGTCCTAAAAGGAATTCCTATAGATCCGACAAACAAAGTAAATAGGACTAATAGAAGTAAGGGAAATAACATTGTATTGTCCGATTCATAAGGATAGAAAAGGACCTTTTGATTATCAAAACGAAGAATATTAATAAAAGGCTGTTCCCCCTCTTTTTTTCTTACATTCTCATGACTTTGATATGTCTTTTTTGAAAAAAAAGAATAACTTTTATTATTATTCATTCTTAATAAACTAAAATTCTTGTTAATTCCTTTTGACGACCCCTTACCCCATAGAGATATGGAATAGAAAGAAGCATTTTGATTGCCACTATAATTTTGAAAATGAACATTTAAATGACCTTCAAAAGTAAGTAAATAGATGCGAAACATATAAAATGCGGTTAATCCTGCGGTAGCCCAAGCGATTATTGCGAAAATTGGCGAATACAACCAACTATCATTAAGAATTTCATCTTTTGACCAAAAACAAGCAAGAGGTGGAATACCACAAAGAGAAAGTGTACCTAATAAAAAAGAGGTTTTAGTAATCGGTACATGTTTTGTTAAACCACCCATAAAAACCATATTCTGACTCTTATTCGGAGAATAGCCAACAACGGTTTCCATTGAATGAATAACGGATCCAGACCCTAAAAATAATAATGCTTTGGAATAAGCATGAGTAATCAAATGAAATAAAGCACTTCGATAAGATCCCATTCCTAGAGCTAACATCATATAACCCAATTGAGACATTGTCGAATAGGCTAAACCCCTTTTAATGTCTTTTTGAGCAAGAGCTAAAGTAGCTCCTAATAATAGTGTGATTATGCCTATCAACGAGATTAAATTCATTATATAGGGTATAAGCATGAAAAGAGGGAGAAGGCGAGCTACAAGAAAAATCCCTGCTGCTACCATAGTAGCAGCGTGTATAAGAGCCGAAATAGGAGTGGGTCCCTCCATAGCATCGGGTAACCACACATGAAGGGGAAATTGTGCAGATTTAGCAACCGCACCGGTAAATAATAAAGCAGCACACAAAGTAACAAAGGAAAAGTTGACTTCATTATTATAAATCAAGTTATTGAGTATTTCGAATAAATCCTGAAATTCAAAACTACCTGTTATCCAATAAAACCCTAAAATTCCTAATAATAAACCAAAATCCCCTATACGATTAGTTACAAATGCTTTTTGACAAGCATTTGCCGCAGAAGGTCGGGTAAACCAAAACCCTATTAATAGATAGGAACACATTCCAACTAATTCCCAAAAAAAATAAATTTGTATCAAATTTGAACTAGTAACTAATCCCAACATGGAAGTGCTGAAAAAACTCATATAAGCAAAAAATCTCAAGTATCCTTGATCGTGAGCCATATAATTATCACTATAAAAAAGAACCATGATTCCAACAGTAGTGATTAACATTGACATAATAGAAGTAAGTGGATCGATCAAGCAGCCAAATTCTAAAGAAAAATCATTATCGAGTGTCCAAGACCATACATATTGGTGGATAGAACTGCTATTTATTTGTTGAATAGACAGATTAATTGAAAAAATCATGACTATACTTAACAATAAAATACTTGGAAAAGCCCACATACGACAAAGATTTTTTGTTGCTGTCGGAAAAAGAAGAAGTCCCACTCCTATTAACATAGGAATTGGAAGTGGAAGGAAAGGTAAAATCCACCCATATTGATATGTCTGTTGCATAAAAAAAATTTTAATTCGTAGTTAATTGTTTCCGATTTATCGGACCTTACTTCTTTTGAAAGGAGTCAATAAAAAAATGAAAATATGCACTAAGCTTAACCTAACTTAAATATAAAAAAAGAAAATTTTTTTCATTTTTCTTTCTTTTTACTTATTCTTTTTCTTTCTGAATTTCTTCTAAATATTTCAAATATTCAAATCAAGAAGTTACAATTGGTCAAATCATACAAAAGACAAAGATTAATTATGAGTCTGCTTCGAATTTGAAAATGCAAGTCAAATTTTGACAAGTTACTAAAAATATTCTTCTTGTTTTTATTTTTTATAAAAATTTTATGCGATTTTACCATATCGTCCATATTCCATTCTTTTAGAATTTTAGAAAAAATTATCTAGAAAAGCGCAGATTTTTTTAAACAATAGATGTCTTTCACATCCACCTATACCAATGAGTAATCTCTTAATTTTTATTTAAATGGCAGTTCCAAAAAAACGTACTTCTGCATCAAAAAAGCGTATTCGTAAAAATTTTTGGAAAAGGAAAGGGTATTGGGCGGCGTTAAAAGCGTTTTCTTTAGGGAGATCTCTTTCTACCGGGATTTCAAAAAGTTTTTTTGTGCGACAAACAAATAAAAAAAAATAAGTTATTAAGAAATAAAACAGAACACCTTAGAAAAATCTAAATTGACCTGACTTAAAAATTAAATTCTTCCGTTTCAAAAATAAAATTCCCAAATTCCATTTCCTATTGAATTAGTTCATAGGAAATGGAATTCTTCTGTTTTACTTTAAAACCGAATTCAAACAAAGTCTTTTTTTTTGACAAAAAAACATAAGATACTCACTTTCTTTTTAGTATATTTTCTTTCCAGAATAGAAGTCTTATTTCCCCCAGCTTTGTACTATAAAAAAGATTTTTTTGCACAACTTTCTTACTTTTGGATTTTCTGTAAATTCTTATTTCTTATTATAGAATAGAGCCCATAAATCTCTCGCCATCAATTCACGCAAAAACATGCAAATTTTATCAATAAATATGTGTGAATTTTAAATAACCTAAAATAGGTTTTTTTGTTCATTGATAAAACTTATTTTTTGGTTGCACTTTTAAAAATTAAATAAATCAAAAATGCTTAATTTAAAAAATGTTTTTAGGGGAAAAGGTTCTATCCCTTAAGTCATAGTAAGGCTTTCGGGTTTTACAAGAGTTCAAGTAAAGAAGAGTCTCAAATACACAATACAACTAAAACCCTAAACTAAAATAATAAACCTTCTAAGGACATATTTGAACAGATTTTTTTTCATTGATTTAAATCTTTCCTAAAAATAAAAATATTGCATGCAATTGAATTCTTAAATCTAGACGATTGCTTATTCATAGGTTATTATGAGGTCAAGACAAGCCGCTATGGTGAAATTGGTAGACACGCTGCTCTTAGGAAGCAGTGCTAGAGCATCTCGGTTCGAGTCCGAGTGGCGGCATGTCATTTCCTAAAAAAAATAAAATAGATCCTATAATGAATAATGAATTCAATTGCCGATTTCGATTTTATAATTAAGGAACTCTTTTTTATGATATTTTCAACTTTAGAGCATATATTAACTCATATTTCTTTTTCGACTGTTTCAATTCTAATTACAATTCATTTGATAACCTTTTTTGTCGATGAAATCGTAAAACTATATGATTCATCCGAAAAGGGCATGATAACGACCTTTTTGTGTATAACAGGATTATTAATTTCTCGTTGGATTTATTCGAAACATTTTCCACTAAGTGATTTATATGAATCGTTAATCTTTCTTTCATGGAGTTTTTCCTTTATTTATATAGTTCCGTATTTCAAAAAAAATCAAAATTTTCTAAGCACAATAATAGGTCCAAGTGCTATTTTTTCCCAGGGCTTTGCTACCTCAGGCCTCTTAACTGAAATACACGAATCCACAATATTAGTACCTGCTCTTCAATCCGAGTGGTTAATAATGCACGTAAGTATGATGATATTGGGATATGTGGCCCTTTTATGTGGATCATTATTATCAGTATCACTTCTAGTCATTACAGTTCGAAAAAATAGAAAATTTTTTTCTACGAGTAATCGTTTATTAAATTTAAAGAAGTCATTTTTCCTTGGTAAAGTCGAATACATGAGTGAAGGAAAAAATAGTTTTCAAAAAACTTCTTTTTTTTTCTCCAAGGAATTATTATAAGTCGCAATTGATTCAACAATTGGATTATTGGAGTTATCGGGTTATTAGTCTAGGATTTCTCTTTTTAACAATAGGAATTCTTTCTGGAGCAGTATGGGCTAATGAAGCATGGGGGTCCTATTGGAGTTGGGACCCAAAAGAAACTTGGGCTTTTATTACTTGGATCATATTTGCAATTTATTTACATACTCAAACAAATCTAAAATTGAAGGATACAAATTCAGCAATTGTAGCGTTTATTGGATTTCTTATAATTTGGATATGCTATTTTGGAGTAAATCTATTAGGAATAGGATTACATAGTTATGGTTCATTTACATCTAATTAAATTCAAAAAACTAGTTCTTACCACTTACCAATAGGAATAGAAAGCATATAACGCATATTAAACTTTGTGTGAACTAGCGAGAGCCTCGTGACTTTGATTCGCGGGGCTCTCGCTAGTTCACACAAAGTTTTTTTACTTAACACAAGAGAAGAAAAAGCGTTCTTTTGTCATTGTACCACGAACCTTTTTGTAAATGCTAAGATTTTTTCATTTTTTTATAAATAAAAAACTATCTAAAAAAAGAATTAGATAGGATAACTTCAACCTTTTCAACTGATAGTGAAAGAACGAAATCGGGGTACATACCAATACCGAGTACGGGTAAAAAAATAGAGATGGAAAGAAATAACTCTCGCGGCCCAGAATCAAAAAAATCAAAGTTTGGGCCATTAAATATCTTGTATCCATAAAACATCTGGCGTAACATAGATAATAAATAAATAGGGGTTAATATAATTCCAATTGCCATTACAAAAGTAATTAGGATTTTTGTCATTAAAAGAAATTTTGGACTAGTAATTAGTCCAAAAAAAACTATTAATTCGGCAACAAAACCACTCATACCAGGTAATGCGAGGGAGGCCATCGAAAAGCTACTGAATATCGTGAACATTTTTGGCATTGGGATAGCTATTCCACCCATTTCGTCAAGATAAAGAAGACGTATTCTATCATAAGTTGTTCCAGCCAAGAAAAAAAGCGCAGCACCAATAAATCCATGAGAAATTATTTGTAAAAGGGCCCCATTGAGTCCCATATCTGTGATAGAACCGATTCCTATAATTATGAAACCCATATGAGATACAGAGGAATAGGCTATTCTTTTTTTTAAATTTCGTTGACCAAGAGATGTTGAAGCTGCATAAATTATTTGTATTGCGCCCACTATTATCAACCAAGGAGAAAATAGAGAATGAGCATGAGGAAATAATTCCATATTGATTCGAATTAATCCATACGCTCCCATTTTTAATAAGATTCCGGCTAGAAGCATACAAGTGCTATAATGCGCTTCTCCGTGGGTATCTGGTAACCATGTATGTAGGGGTATGATTGGTAATTTGACAGCAAAAGCAAGAAAAAATCCAATATAAAATAATATTTCCAAAGCCACAGGGTAGGACTGATTAGCCAATATTTCAAAATTTAATATTGGTTCAGTAGAACTATATAAACCGACGCCCAGAACTCCCATTAAAAGAAAAATAGAACCCCCTGCCGTGTACAAAATAAATTTTGTAGCCGAATACAGACGTTTTTTTCCTCCCCACATGGATACAAGTAGATAAACAGGAATTAATTCTAACTCCCACATGAGAAAAAAAAGTAAAAGATCTCGAGAAGAAAATAATCCTATTTGTCCACTGTACATTGCTAACATTAGGAAATGAAATAATCGAGAATCTCGAGTAACCGGCCAAGCCGCTAAAGTAGCTAAAGTAGTGATGAATCCCGTCAGTAAAATGGGTCCTACAGAGAGTCCATCTATTCCTAATCTCCAATGAAAATCAAAAAAATGTATCCATTTATAATCCTCCATTAGTTGGATTAATGGGTCGTCTGGTTGAAAATGATAACAGAATGCATAAGTCGTTAGAAGAAGTTCTAGAATACATATACATATTGTATACCAGCGGATGACTCTATTTCCCCTATGTGGAAGAAAAAAAATGAAGCAACCTGCAAATATTGGCAAAACTGAAATTATAGTTAAACAAGGAAAATGGTTCGTGGTAAAGACAAGATACACTTGAGCCAGAAAAACCCGTGCTCAATTTAATTTGATTTTGAGCACGGATTTTGTCGGTAAAAAAAGAAAATGGATTCAAATAGAGCTTTATGGCATGTATCAATAAGCTAGACCCATACTGCGAGTTGTTTCATGCCATAAATAAACCCGAACACTCAAAAAATCTGTTGGACAAGCGGATTCACACCTCTTACAACCAACGCAGTCTTCGGTCCTTGGGGCAGAAGCTATTTGTTTAGCTTTACATCCATCCCAAGGTATCATTTCTAATACATCGGTGGGGCACGCCCGAACACATTGGGTACATCCTATACATGTATCATAAATCTTTACTGAATGTGACATTGGATCTATATTGAACGTCATAAACTTTCGGTCTAGTAAACTAACTTATAAATGAATCCTATAGTTACATACCAGACGAATCAATGAATGATCATAATCAATTTACTTCCGAATTTAGTTATCAAAAAGGACCAAAATACTTTGATTTCTTGTGTTTTTGCAACAACGATCATACCTTACCCATATCAAATAAAACCTACTTATTTGAATTTATTTCTAAATATTCAAATTTCCACTGATACAATGAATACTATTTATTCAACAAATTTGATTGGTTAATACGAGTTGATTTTCTGTTACGATAAATTGATGAAACAATAGCCGGTCCAATAGCTGCTTCAGCGGCTGCAATAGTTATAACAAAAATTGAAAAAATGTCTCCTCTTAATTGACGATTATCAAAAATATCAGAAAATGTTACAAAATTGATATTAACTGAATTTAATATAAGTTCAAGACACATAAGGGCTCTAACCATATTTCGACTTGTGATCAATCCATAGATACCAACAGAAAATAAATAGGCACTCAAAACAAGTATATGTTCGAGCATCATTAATGAACTCCTTATCAATTTTGATTCGTTTTAATCTGAACAATAATTCAATAGATTCGATTCTAACAAATATGAAACAAGGAAATAGATCGGTAATAGATCGAAAGAAAACTAAAGGTTTCTATCCTATTTTTTAAACATTAATTCAAATTAACAAATTATACCTTTTGTGTTAATTTTATTTGAATTACTCGTTTTAAAGATTTCTTATTGACGAGCTATAGAAATAGCACCTATTAAAGCGACTAAAAGGATTATTGAAATGAGTTCAAATGGAAGAAAAAAATCCGTTGCTAAATGAATTCCAATTTGTTGACTATTACTTATCAAATCTTGTTCTAAAATCTGATTTGATTTTGTAG
>JAPKLW010006290.1:0-7500 GCA_026898455.1 Plectranthus barbatus | reverse complement strand
ATTACTAATCCTTTGTGTATCTTGGTCTTCCTAACCATCCACTTATTTTTTTTGAATCTCTCATTAGGGTAATCCATCTATGGTAATAGTATAGAAAAAACCCATACAATTGATCTTTTAAACCCGCTTCAAGCCATGATGACTAATCAGCTAATCTTGGGGTAAACAGCCTTGACTCCTTATGTTTACTTTCACTTAATTCTTGTACATAGGAAATGAGATTGAATTCCTTTAACAGCAAATTTATAAGCCGTTTTATTTCACTCAGATAACTATCTGCTTTAATTCATCAACCCAATGATGAATAAAAAAAATAGATATTCAAATCATTTAACTTTCTTCTTAGAAAGAAAAGAAATGCAGGAATTTTTATGTCTCACCGAATCACACGTAGAGATATTGATAATACACATAGAGTTAATGGTATTTCATAACTAATTGATTGAGCAGCAGCCCTTAATCCACCTAAAAAGGAATATTTATTATTTGATCCATATCCTGACATAAGTAATCCAATGGGAGCAAGACTTGAAACGGCGATCCATAAAAAAACACCAATACTAAGATCAGCTAGAATAAAGCGATAGCTAAAAGGAATTATTGAATAACTTAGTAAAATGGATATGACTGCTATGGATGGACCAATACTGAATAAACGAGTATCTCCTCTAGATGGAAGAAGATTTTCTTTGAAAAGTAGTTTTGTACCATCTGCTAAAGCTTGAAGAATTCCCAAAGGACCCGCGTATTCGGGTCCAATACGTTGCTGTATCCCTGCAGATATTTCTCTTTCTAACCAAACAATTACTAGTACACCCAGTGTGATTCCTAATACAAGAATGAAAATAGGGACAAGCATCCATATGAGCCCATAAACTTCTTTTAAGGATTCTAATCTGAAAAAAGAATGGATAGCTTCTATTTCTGTTATATTAATTATCATTTCAACGATCAACTTCTCCCATAATGATATCTATACTACCTAGTATCGTCATAATATCAGCCAATTTCATTCTTTTAACTAACTGCGGAAGAATTTGCAAGTTGATAAACCCTGGCGGTCGGATTTTCCATCTCCAAGGAAAAACACTCTGATCCCCGATCAGAAAAATTCCCAATTCTCCTTTTGGTGCCTCGACTCTTACATAAAGTTCTTGCTTGGATAATTCAAAAGTTGGAGAAGGTTTTTTACTAATAAATCGATATTCAAAATCATTCCATTCAGGGTCTTTTATTCTATCAAAGCGCCGGCTTTCTAAATTCTCATAAGGCCCCCCTGGAATTCCTTCCAGGGCCTGTTGGATAATTTTTATGGATTCTGTCATTTCGCCGATTCGTACTAAATAACGAGCTAATGAATCTCCTTCTTTTTGCCATTGAATCTCCCAATTAAATTCGTCATAACACTCATAACGATCAACTTTACGAAGATCCCATTGTATTCCGGAAGCTCGTAGCATTGGCCCTGATAAACCCCAATTTAATGCTTCTTCTCCGCCAATAATACCTACGCCTTCAACTCTTTCTAAAAAAATAGGATTTCGTGTAATAAGTTTTTGATATTCAGCAACCCCTGTTAAAAAATAATCGCAAAAATCCAAACATTTATCTATCCAGCCATGAGGTAGATCAGCAGCGACTCCTCCGATACGAAAATAATTATGCATCATGCGCATACCGGTAGCGGCTTCGAATAGGTCATATATCAATTCTCGTTCTCGCAAAATATAGAAAAAGGGGGTCTGTGCCCCAATATCTGCCATAAAAGGGCCAAGCCATAATAAATGGGAGGCGATACGACTCAACTCCAGCATAATAGCTCTAATATAGCTAGCCCTTTTAGGTACTTGAATATTGCCCAGCTGTTCAGGTCCATTTACGGTTATTGCTTCTGTAAACATAGTAGCTAAATAATCCCAACGTGTTACATAAGGCAAATATTGTATAATTGTTCGATTTTCCGCAATTTTTTCCATTCCTCTATGTAAATAACCCAATATAGGTTCACAGTCAATAACATCTTCACCGTCGAGAGTAACGATTAGTCGAAGAACACCGTGCATTGATGGGTGGTGAGGGCCCATATTGACTATCATGAGGTCGTTTCTTGTAGTTGGTGTAATCATAAGTTTTTCCCGAGTCAGTCTTCCATGCATTGCTGAAAGTAAAAAGAAGTTCATCAAAATTTAAACGACTAAGCTCATCAAGACTAAGCTCGTCAAATGATATCATGCTTCAAATTAACGAGTTTTTATTTCTCGAATATCCAACTCATCAATTAATTCTTTATAGCGTCCTCTATTTCTTTTTGACAAATAGACTAGTAGTCGTTGACGTTTTCCCAAAATTTTTCGCAAACCTTTCTGAGATGAAAAGTCTTTTTTGTGCAATTCCAAATGTGAAGTAAGTCTCCTTATCTTAGTGGTGAAACTGAATACTTGAAATTCAACAGACCCTCTATTTTCTTTGTTTTCGTTTTGAGAAATAATAGAAATTACTGAATTTTTTACCATAAAAACTCCCCTTTCCCCCTTGTACAGATATGGATTTTACCGATCAGTAATAATAATGCCATTAATTTTGATGTCGTATATACAATAATTTAATCCAAATAACTCCTATTTTTCTGAATTCAAATCAATCAATCGAATTTGAAATTGGATTTAGATAGGAATAGAAAAAGATTGGTACATTCTCGTATCGAAGAATTTAGACCTAAAATTAAGAAGCTTCTGTTGATTCATTTCGAAAACTAATTGAGATATTATTCATAATTCATTTCATATTGAATACTAGAATGAGATGTGAGACAAGAAAAGTACGTGATCTGTATATTTGTTTACTTTCATATACCCTATAATTATATATAGATTAATATAGATTATATATAGGGTATATGGAAATAGGGTGTAGGGTATATATATATAATTTGTATTATTCACAGAATTTCAATCGCGGATACAGATGTATTCTTAACATACTGAAACGACTGCCATTATTGGTATCAAACCAATAACGATTCATACAAGCTAAATCTTCTAATCGATAATTAGGCCAAAGAAAGAGCTTTAATTTCATTAATTGATTTTTTTCTCTATCAAGATAGTTATTGTCGCGTGAAACTCGGCTGCTGTTTTTTATGTTCTTTCTATTCCAAAATACTGGATTTCTATCTATATAATTTTCATTCTTTGAATTTAAACAAATTAGAATTCTCACTTTTCTACGACGTTTAAACGATAAAATAGTTTCCGGAACAAGTAAATCAAAATGATTTTTGTCTCTTTTTTCCGTTATTCTTTGATGTGGTGAAATTGTTTCATCCAAATTTGTCCTAGAAACATATCTTTGCTCTTGATTTTTTTGATTAATTTGATGCTTACTCTTATGAAGCAATGAAATACCTATGGTTTGGTACATAATAAATTGTCCATCTTTTTTTCCAGACAAACGAAATGGTTCTACAATCAATACCCCCTTTTTCATCAATTCTGAAAGAGTTAAATTATTTTGAATCAGCATTCTATCCAAACTTATTTCTCTCTTTTGAATGGAGGATATAGTAATTTTTCTTGGATTTATCAGTCTAAGCAGAAGACAATATATTTTGATATTTTTGATCATTCTTTGATTCAAAGTTGTGTCCCATCTCAATTGAAAAAGCAAATAACGTTTCAGGAAGAAATCTAGTTCTGCTTCTGTATTGCTTTTGTATTGTTTTCTCTTTTTCCCCTTTTTCATGTCCAAGCTTGCATAATTATCTTCAATATCTTTTTGTTGTGAGAGAACGGGTCTAGGATCTACTTGGCTTATGGGTTCTTTTTCTTCTTGATTTCGATGTTTTTTATTCGAGGCTATCAACAAATTTATCTTTTCCTTTTCATTAATCTTTTTATTTTCACTACTATTTAAATTTAAAAGAAGTAATTTGCTTGGTATAAACCAAGGTTTCGTTTTATATGCCTTATAAAGTAACACAAATTCTGGGAAGAGCCAAAATCCCAGATTCGATATGGGGCGCTTTAGGATTTTTTCTTTCATTCCCATCCAATCAAAAAATCCTTTGTGGGAGTTTGGTGAATTGGTTTCTGGAATCATAAGATAAAAAAGATTTTTTTTAGAAATTATTTGAGAGTTGTTAGTAGGAATTTGAGTATTTTGATTCCTATTGGCATCACTTAGAATCCAGGCCTCAATATCGGTTTTTTGTCTAAGATAAAAATTGAAAAATTTCCAATCAAAGTTTTTTCTATCGGCCGATTTTTCCATATATGGAATATCAACCTGTCCTAGATCATTTTGAATAGGGATGTTCCTTAGTATATCAAAAAGGGCTTTTTTAGGCCTGTTATAATAAGTAGAAGAAATTTCTTGGTTCTTATTTCCTTGAAAGGGAGATCTAGAAAAAAAGCATTCCGTTTTATTTTCATAATTAATAAATTTATATGATAAAAGATTATATCTAGAATATTTTCGAAAATTACTTTTTTTATTAGATAATAAATATACTTCCGATTTTTTTTTCGAACCTACTAATTGGTCTTTTTCATATGTTTCATATGAATGTCGTTTGCTTAAATTTTCCTTTTTAGCTATACAACGCTGGCGAACTCTATTTCGCCATTTTTTTGGTATTAATCTAGACCATCCTATTTGAGATAAATGGTATTGATAATGTCTTTTTAACCAGTTTTTCCATTTATTCGTTTCATAGCTCGGAAGTTTCTTATTCGCTAATTTCGAATGAATCATTCCTTGTCTTTCAAAAGAATCCTTTATTTTAGGCTTAAGAAAAGGGGGGATTCTTTGATATTGAACAACAGATCTTACCGAAGATCTTACCGAGTTCCTAATTTGAATTTGTGATAATTTGTAAAATACATATGCTTGTGACACGTAGGATAAGTCATAAAAAATACGTGAATTTTCTTTAATATTACTAATATTATCAAATGGCCCTTTTATAGTCGAAATAAACGTAATTGGAATTTTCTTTTTTTTATTAATTCTTTCTTGTTTTCTTTCATTATTGTAAATCGATTTATCAATAATTTTTTTTTGTTACTTTAAGAAAAAGTTTTGTATTTATTCTGGGAATATTAATGATAGATAAAAATAGATCTGTGTAGATTTTTTCAATAAAAAATTTTAAAAAGCGGGGTAATTTATAGATTAATCGAACATTTCTTCTTTTTAATATTTGCCATTTTTCGAACCTTTTAGCATTATAATTTGTTTTGTTAAGACTAAGATTTTTTATTTTTGGAGTTACTTTTTTTTTCTCTTTTGAGATTCTTTCTATTTGATTTCGAATTTTACTTATTTTATCAGCGAGATCCTTCGTTTTTTTTTCCGTCAATGGAGAATTTGCCGAACTCGGAGATGCAATTTGACTAAATGATTCGTGAATTATCTGATTGCTTATCATAGAATCTTTTTCTTCTTTAATTTCGCTTAATTTATATACTTTTCTTAATCTAAATAATAGAATTGGATTTACTTTTGAAAGTTCTTTTATTATTTTTTTTATAAAAATAACACCTTCAATAACCCTTTTTTTTATTTCTTTTGAAACTTTTCGAAGTAATTTTGTTTTTTTCTTTAAAAACCGTTAGAATTTGAAAATACTTCTTTTTACATTTAGCAATTTTTTTTTTGAATTCCTTTAAAATAGGTTTAAAAAGGGAAGGACGTTTTCGGGGTGGACCAAAAGGAAGTTCTGCTTCCATTCCCCAAATTGTTAAAAAACAAAAATCATTTTTTTCTTTTTTGTTTTTCATTAGATCTTTCTGAGAGGATCGTAGTTTCGATTTGCGCCAAGGTTTCAGACAGAAAGGAAACAATATTTTTATCTGAATACCGTCTGTCAACCAATTTTTTGGAAATTCTGTTTCTGATAATGGAACACCATTATAGGTACATTTAAGATGTATCTCTCTATTCCATTCCTCTAAATCCTCAGTCCATTCGGGAAGTTGGAATAGGAGCATACGGCCAATATTTTTCGCAATTATTAATGAAGGTAATATTATATTTTTTCTAAAAAAAGATTGAGTTAGTAACATGCAACCTCTTATTACTTGCGCAAATGGAATGTTATCCCAGACCTCTGCTATCTCTATTCGCGCTTTTTCCTTTCTTTTGTTCTTCTCTTTTTTTTCTTCTCTTTTTGTTTGTTCTTTTGTAGATTCTACAATTTTGAAGGCTTCCCTTTTACTTACCCAATTTCTAAAAATAAGTTTAATCAATCCGGAGATATCAAAAGAAAAAAGAGGGAATTTTTTTAGTCTTTCAAAAAAAAGAGGGGAATGCGCATTTGCTTGAAGGAATCCTGAAATAACTATTTTACGCCTTTGAGCTCGCATAGAACCTTTGATTAGACCCCGCCGAAAGTCTGATTGTTGCGAATAGCGTATCAAAGCTACTTCGTCTATTTGATCGGGTATCTTAGTATCGATAGTATTAGAATCACTATTCTCCCTGTTAGCAGTAAAAATTACTACACGTTTGCCCTTTCTTGAACGAATTTGATGATCTATTGGTACGTTTTCTTGATATTCTCCTGATTGTTGTTCTAATTCGGTAATTAATTTGTATGACCATCGAGGTATTTCTTTAGTGATTTCTTTTATTCTAATCGATTTTTTGTTAATTTTTTGACCATTAGCATCAGTTAAAATTTGAGTTACCAAATTTTTTAAACATTTTGTTCCTTTTTCGGAATCTATTTCTCCTTCTGAAAATAAAGAAAGAACTTTCGGATTTAGATTGGGAGATCCCGATTCTCTAACAAAATTACTGATAGAAGTTAAAAGTTTAACAATTTCTGTTGAAAATGGTTTTTTATCAAATCTATTTTTTTTCTGTTCAAATTCTCGATAATCAGCATCTAGAAGAAGTATACCATGAATCCGATTTATCTCAAATTTATCTATGAAATTTTCTATCAAAGTTTTTTTTAAGGTTGAAGATGAAAGGTTTTTGTAAATTGTTTTCCGATATGATCCGTTCAGGAACGGATCATATCCTTTGGATAAGTATTCTTTTGTAGATGTAGAATCGTCGTTAGACAATCGAGTTCTTGTTTCCAGTACATTCAAAGAAATAGCTTCTTTGTCTAGAGATTTAATTCTATTTTGAAATTCGTTGTTGAAACTTTTCCCTTTTTGTTTGTTGGTATAAACCCAAGGATTGTAGAGTTCATTAGGTGTAAATTTTTCGAAGAGAGTCGGAGATATTCTTCTTCTTATCATTTTCATAAAAATGGATAAACCAGGAGGATATGTAAAAGATATTCTTTCTTCTCCATCACTTTTACATATGTCAAAAAAATATTGTGACATTTCATTTCTAACAATCTTGTCAAATTGATTATTTTTTATGTAGCGAAATGGTCGATTCCATCGCTTAGAATCGAAAAGAAGAGTTACAAGAGGTTTGTCTTTGTCAAAGATGTTTATTAGTTTATTTTCAGTTTTTGAATCATTTATTTTGAATCTT